>SNQJ01S0034269.1:2805-59114 GCA_010110895.2 Picea sitchensis | reverse complement strand
GAGTTGGTGCTTCCTTCTAGTGGGTGCTAGAGAAACCAGAGAGTTGGTGCTTCCTTCTAGTTGGTGCTAGAGAATGCAGAGAGTTGGTGCTCTCAGCAAGTACCAGCTTGCAAAACAGAGGTTGTAGCCTCATTATGAGTTTGTGCTCATATGTATGATAATGTAAAGAATGTAAAGATTACTTATCATATAAAGAAGAAGAGGTTTTTACCCTGTATGGGTTTCCTCAGGAAATATCTATCTCTGTGTATCTTATATGTGTGACTGATGCTGAATGTTCTATTTCTTACTTCCCTGCATTATTGTGACTATCATTAAATGTTGTGTAAAGAGTTTAAAATAAGCATAATTGTTTAAGCACAGGTACAACTGATTCACCCCCCCCTCTTAGTTGTTCAACATTTATTGGTTTTAATGAGGAAAGTACATCTGGTGATATGCACTCTACGTTGGAAATCATTTCCTTCGATCCATAATTATTATTATTAAATATCGGCTATTCACGATCAAGAGTTTTGAGTGGAACAAAAATGAAATATCCCGAAAGCGAATGCGCAAAATAATAATTTACACTGTTAATTTCATTTTAAGAAGTTAATTAATCATGTTTAAAACTCAATACTTTTGGAAACTCAGGTTTCAGGATTTTTTAGATATGATGAATGTAAAACCCTCGATTCCCGAAATGCAAAATGATTAACTTCTTTGACTTAGTTTAATTTAATTAATTAGGATTTATTCTTTCGGCATTTTACGCTCAACTTTTGGGTACTGGGATTTTTAAAGTTAAGACATAACGAAATATCCAAAACGCAAAACTACGAAGAAACTTTCAGCGGTTTGACTCATTAATCATTTGGCGGCTCCACAAATCTAAAATATTTATCATTCGATCATACAATTTTTTTTATCAACGATAAGATTCAAACGCGCATTGTCCTTATTTAAGCAAAAAAAGAAATTTATTAAAGTCTAAAGTTGAGAAAAATATGTGTTCCAACACTTCCTGCGGAGTGATCGGCACTGCTTGCAGTTCTAACTCGGATACTCTTGCTTGAAGATGCTAAATGGCTTCAACGAGATTCCCCACTTAGCTCTCAATTGTCTTTTATTCCATCCAGGCCAAGCCTGACACATAGCCGAGTGCTCTAGCCACTGTCTCCTTGACCGTAGTCTGCTCTGCGAGTAGCTGGTCTTTTTCTCTCTGAATCTACTCTTTGTCTTCCTCAAACTTCACTGTCATGTCATATTTTTCTTGTTGCGCAACCCAAAGTTTCTCTAGGGCTTCCTACTTTGCTTGCTTCAAGGCCTCTGTGGCCTCTTCGTTTTCTTCCTGTACTCGACAAAGGTGAGCCTCTGTAGCATCTTCTATCCTTTGTAGTTGGGTGGGCTCATCCCCCAATTCTACATCTTCTGATCATGATGACACAGTAGACACTGCGTGGATCGAATAGAGAGCTTGTTGTACCCCCTTCAGCTCCACCTCGATTTTGTCATACATTGTCTCCTGCTTTTCTTCGTTTCACTGCAAGATATCCTCCAAAGCATTTGTTACAACTGTGATGATGAGGCCAATATAATCCACTGTGAGCACATTCTGTGACTGAGGCTTATTGGCTCGTAACTTATTCTGTGCTGAGGGTTTCTTCGGAGAAACATTCCTTTTCATTGATATCTCGACCTCTATAAGGGGTTCCTTCGGTAGTGTTACTTCACCCTTTTCTTGCTTGTCTTCTTCCCCTTCCTCCTCTTGGTTGATTTCATCACCTCCTCCTCCTCCAGGTGAGTCAGATACAATTTCCTCCGATGCACTATTTATATCCTGCACTTCTTCATTTTTCTTCTTCTTCTTAGCGTTGCTCAGTCCATCCCACTCTGTCCGGGTGACCAAAGGGTTTCCGATGATGTCGGGGTCAGAGAGATCTTTCTGCTTGACTGGTACAAGGAATTCAACTGGCCATTCCTTGGTTATCTCTTCCATATCTTCATCAGTCAATTACCTCTTCTCAAAGGGTTCGAGTGTAGTACCCCTTCTCTTACTTCTTATGGGGTAGGTGCTCTTCTCTCCTGCATGGACATGTTCTGTAATCCTTCTTGCATTCTTTCAACCTCGACAACCTTCTGCTGCTTCGACTTGTCCTCCTTTTCTTGTATTAGTCTCACTATTTTTCTGGTTATGAAGTCCCTTGATTCTTTCTTTTTATGTTTTGTGGCTTCCTCTTCTTCTTTCCTCGGATCTGATCTTTCTCAATCCAGGGATTTCCTAACAGAAGTGAAAAAGGAGTGTTATTATCAACAAATTTAATGACCTCAAATTCTTCTTCAGTCGATGCTCCATGGGCTATCATAGGTACATGAGTAATTCTTCCACATAGGGTTATCATATTTCCTTTAAACAAGCCTATCCCTCCTAATGAAGGAATCATAAACGACTTTCCCAAAAATTCCCAAGTTCTTTATGGCATGATATTCACCTGTGTTCCTTCATCTAGAACAAAGTCTATGTCGAAGTATCCTATTATTTTTCTATGCACTCCTTCTCTTTTAATATCTATGGTAAACTGATGTCTTTGTGATCATTCAGTGTTTCTTTCAGTTGTAATAACATAGTCTCTGATTCTTTCTAGTTCTCTAGCATATCCTTGGTTTCTTGACCTTCTTCATGGTTTTCTTGTCTTAGGTTAATCTTTTCAACTTTAGCAATCATTCTAGGGAAATCCAAAACCTCATGGACAACAAATTTACAACAAAGACAAATAGGACATCTACCAAGGCGATCCTTAGCAATATTTCCCGGTCTTCTGCAACTATAACAAGGTGTCAATCTTCTCTTTCTCTTAAATGATCCCCAACCTTTCTTTTACCGCGCACTGGGATCACAGTGATGGAACTGCAACCTGCAAAAATTCTTTCTAGGGCCCTGCATCCATTTGTTTGTCCAACACTTATTTGTATGCATAGGAATAACATATCTTTCACTAACTCTATCAAATTTATTCAGATCAACTCTTTCTTCTAGTCGTGCCCTAGTTTTCAGACTAGGACCAAATCTATCAAACATACCTAGATCCATTATTTTGAAGCAAGCATTTGCACTTATCTTACCTTTCTCAGATAAACAATATTTAGGATATTACCTCTTTTCTTCAGATTGGACTTCCTTCTCTTAGCATAGAGCTTCGCAATTCAAGTAGAATATTGTGCACTGCAGCAACAGATCTATGCAAAGATTTTTTTTTTCTTTCTTCAGTTCCCAACAATCACAGTTTCAGGTCTCAACAACAGAACCATTTGTTAGCACAGGGGCAGACCTAGGGTTCAATGATTCAACATCACACCAAAAAAACCCTAACTATCGACCCTTTCGGCAATAGCTACGAAGAAGATGCAACCTCACTCGAGGTAGAGGCAGGGAGGGTTGCAGGACTCAAGTGTCTACAACCTAGCTGGGACACAGATCTGTGATCACAATACTTAACAGAGCATTTAGCAATTAACATTCATTAGTATTTAAACCTTATTCACATCATAGGTTAAACCCTTATTATAGATTGACACAGTAACAACCAAGATCAAGCACCTCTAACCATTCAACACATAATTTATCAACCCGAGTATTCATCTTTTATCTCAAGAATATCAACAAAGTCTATGTAGATAGCTTGTAGAGGCTAAAATCGTGTAGTTAAAGAAAATCTGAGTTTATCAACAATCAAGTTCCTCAAACATTCACTAAAGATTCTAGGAATTGAAATCTAATGTTGTGAATTGGAAAGAAACTAATTAATCTATTGAATTCATTTTAACTAAAAGCAGTAATTGAATCTAAATAAAGACTTGCAGAATTGACTATTACTATGAATCAAATTACTGGAAAGGAAAAGACGAATTACTCTATCTATGTAAATAAACAACGATTGTAATCTAATCGAAAGAAACAATAATTGTACTTCTATTGAAAGGAACAACAACTATATCTTAACGGAAAGGAACAACAAATGTAAACTAATTGAAAGGAACAACAATTGCGAATCTAAGTAAAAGGAACAGTGCATATGAAATTATGAGGAACTGTCACACATCAAATCTCAGTAATAGAAACTGGAACAACAATCATTTAATGCTTAAGGAAATGTCTATCTCTTGCATGCAAACGATATAAAATCATCAACACACTTATGCATTCATTTAACTACTGTAAAAGAGAATCGAATCACAAAACAGAAATTGAACTGATACAATTACAGGTCGAACAATAGCTCCTTCAGACTGGGCCCTTGGTCCTTATAAGAACTGCTACTCAAAAATCAGTATGTAGAAAGGGTAAAACCATTCAAAGCTTTTATTGATTTCATAGTTGGTACAACATTTACAAAAAATGCTAACGTAGAGCAATTCTAAGTTCTGAGTTCTTGGGTGCAATTATTCTATATCCCTTCCAGGATCTATTACCCCTTATATATTACAATAATCTGGGTAAATTAAGCTATCCTGGGGATTGAGAGATCCTCAGGATTTCTTTACTATTATAAAGTTATAATATAAGAAACTCAATCATCTTCAAAATTGCCTTGCACCATAAAGTCCTCAACCTCTAATAGCTTGTGCATCTTCAAGATTTCCTTTGCTATCTCAGGTTTGACAATATTTAACCAATCCTGTAACAAAATCAAACCATTCCAATCGTATTTTAGGATCTATGTAATCTAATTTCAAAAATAATGCTAAATGGGTATATTATTCATTTTCTATCATATTTTCTCCTAATTAACCAAAAAGTAAATCAAGATGATATCATGAAATGTGGGAAAAAGGAAGATATTTATACCTTTTTCATAACCTAACAGAGGTAGGGGGGGTTGCAGGACTCAAGTGTCTACAACCTAGCTGGGACACAGATCTGTGATCACAATACCTAACAGATGACTTAGCAATTAAAATTCATTAGCCTTTAAACCTTATTCACATCGTAGGTTAAACCCGTATTACAGATTGGCACAGTAACAACCAAGATCAAGCACCTCTAACCATTCAACACATAGCATCAGAATAGATATAATCATTCATTCATGTATAACGCACTAAGCATCAATGGATATACCTATTACACCAAGATTATTACACTAAGCAATTAAATACATAAACAACATTAACATCATAGTACAAAGCACATCGACACAAGATATATGTGGTTCACCCTAGTGTGGGGCTACATCCACCGATCTTCTTCTCTTCTTATTAATATCTTCCAATATTCTTACATGCACCAAACCAAATGTCAACTCTGCATAGGACAGGAGATCTGCACACACCTTGCCAGATCCTCCTTCCCTGAGTTGTATCAAAGCATAAAGCCTTACACAGTCCGTATGCACCAAGCACTTACAAAATGTTTTTACTTAGCTCTGCAAACCTTAACACATAGTCTTGCACATAGCTAATATTAACACTAAACCATCGACCCTTTCTTACACCGCCTAGCTAATTTATACATTACAAAAGAGGCCTAAGTATGGGTAAACCCATGGGTTGACATCCCATACCCATTACATAAACCCTAAAACCCAAAAATACTGCAAAGGGGGCGAGATCCTACGATCTTTGCTTCGCCTAGGCGCTCCGTCTTCGACCAGCCTGCTGAAGTGCCAAAAATGGTCAAACACGACCAAGGTTCTCTCAAAACTTGGTCAAGGGCCAACAATAGCATAAGGGGGATACTTCAACCAGAAATAAGAAATCAAAATTACTTTATGACCACTTTAGTAGGTCAAAATCCAAGAGAGTTGGAATATTGTAAAGAGATAATAGCCAAAAGGTTGAAGTCCAGAGGACTTGATTCTATCCCCCAGTCATAGGTTATGATCACATGGGCGATGAAGAGCTAGCATGTAAGGAACTTAGATATTAAGCGTCATTTTTATCCTGTGGTCACATCGTTGGTTTACATGGAGTAAGAAAATGAAGAATAGGTTCTTAAGAGGATAATCACCAAGGGAATATCTCTCGGTCATAGCTATCGATCATGTGGATATGTGACCAAATCTCCACTACGGAAGTGGATGCTTCATTTGGAAAGTTTAGAAGGTGGTAACAACAATAAATTTGAGCAAGTTGGATTCAAAGAACCGCCCATACCGTCCACTGTTGAGGAAAAGGTATAGAACACCTTACTCAATCATTTTCGAATCTTTCCTGGCTAGGACAAGGTAATTGGGAATGTCACCCAATATTTATAGCCTAAAAAACAACATTCACTCAATCCACAAGTATTAATTACAAGGATTAAGGCTGGTTTTATAATTTGTATATGTTGCAATGTAAAATAAAATTTATACAAATCTACTGGAATGTATACAAATTTTACAATAAAGTAACATGGAGACCAAAAGAGAAAATAAGAACCAAGTCATGAAAACACATGTATGATATAGAACAACAATCTTATTTTATTTCATTTTGAGATACCAAAAGTGTATTTCTCTTTACAAACCCCTGCGAGGGTATGGAACAAAGTCAAATTTAGATATATCCGATGGGAACCACACAAAAATACTTTGACAGTAAAATAAAACTTAAATCAATGACCTGGATCAGCGTGCCACAAACTGCTGCCATTTTGATTCTGCAAGATATTCTTTATCAGCCATGAAAATTAATTCACAAATAGACAATAATACACAGACTATCAAGGATGAATCAACACCTCTAAAACAAGAAGCTAAAAAGTAAGATTAAGTCTTGAACTTTGCTGCCTACAATAAGACCATGCTTTCAACAAGAGGATTAGGATTTCAAGTAACTCATAAATGAATGAAAACTAAACTTATCTCAATAAACTAGAGAGAAAACCTTAGTAATGTCTTTCTCCTTATATTCTCCCCTTGTCTCTTCATCCAATTGAGATTTTATTCTTTCCCAATTAGTTGAAGTAGTTTAACTACTTTCTTTAGTTAAGTCAAATTAACTTAACAAATTAGTTTAGGAGAAATAAATAATAATAATATATAATTAAGGCCCTTAATTAATAATAACTAAATAGGTGGGATCCCTTGTGACTCCCATCATTTCTTCTTGTTAATCATCAAATATAAAGTACACAAAATAATCATTTAGACCATATAACACCCTTGTAGCTCACGTGGATTCCATTGAGACTAGATATTAAATATCAACAATAATTTATATCATATCCCAAAAAAGAATATATCCACATTATCCACAAAATATCCAAAAATAAGGCTTGTTGTCCAAAACATACTAAAAACCATTGAACATTGTCCTCATCACTAAAAATCATAAAAAGGAACATTTAGAAACCATATTTGCTACTTTGTGAGGCATATTTCCTCTTCTCTCTGCTGTCCCCAACTGACTTTTCTTGAGTGGCCTTTGGTTGGTTAGACCTTTGAGGCTATATTTAGTTGATCACATGGGAGAAGTCATCTATGAGGTGGAGGCATGAAGACACATATTTAGAGGACTCAATGGATGGAATAGAGGGGGAGGCTACTACTTTTCCTTTGTCTTGCACAAGTCGCGGAATGTCAGTTTTTAGTCTCTTGCTAGCGTGCGAGGATTGTACTAGAAAAACAATAGGAGAAATTTGAACATTGGGGTTAACTAGTGGTGGTAAAGGCAATGACATAGTGGGCCATCCACGGTGGTGGGAGAAAGGCTGCTAGAAAACATCTTGCCAACCGTCATTTGTAGGTACTTCGGGCTGCAAAGACACATGTGGAGGAATGAGAACGCCAGGAAAATTTTGAGGAGGCTAGAAAGGGGGCCTCTCTGGTCGAGGGTGCAATATCCAATGACCAACCCAATTAAATAACCCATATTGAAACAACTCATTTAGCTCTTGCAGGTCAACGTCAAATGAATAGAAAATCTAGGCGTTATATGACCTTGATTCCAATTTCCCCTGCCTCTGTTATTTCGACCATTATTGCCTCTACTGAAAAAACTCATCATGTAGAAACAATTTGGTAGTCATGAATTTATTAATAAACCATACATGAAACTCTAATTACATAAACAAATAGTTGGCTCTAGAATTTACTACGAGACACATGCAATCCATCCATGACATGCCATTTATTAATCGCCACATGAACATGAAGTTGATAGCGTTCATGGAAAATATGGAGGGCTTGTATTTAGTGAAAAATGATATCATGGAGGGGAATTAATATACGAATATTGTTCAAATAATTAACAAAACAATCAATTGTGTATTTAAAAATATCTAGAACCTCAGTCCTCAACCCTTGCCACTATCAACTTCCTTTCATTTCCACACAGACTCCTCTTCAAAACAAATACCACAGAACAAGGAATGAATAAGTGAAATTGAGATCGTGAAGGGGGTGTATTTAGCGAAAAATGGTAGAATGCAGGGGCATCTCATGAATACTATTCAAATGATACATCAACCATTCCATCTCTGATATCAAGTCGCAATCAAACTTCCTTACTGTTCAAAAATTTAAAATTTAAACAATACTCTATTTCCAACAAAAAAAACCCAAAACTGATGCTTGCTTCACAAAAATGCTCTCTTTCCTTAGAACTGTATTACATAGTAACCAATTGCACATAAATAAAAATAACCATTATAACAATACTTCTTGTACATTACGGAATTGAAAAATGAATAGCATCATAATCACCAAAATAAATAAAACAACAACCTTGAAGTGGACAAACTACAACCATAATAACAAAATCAACAAAGTCCTCAAAACCCACAAGGTCCCATGAAGTGCCCCAAAACAATCCTTGTATATAACCATAATTTTAATCAAACCAAAATTAATTAAACTTCCTCATCCAATTTCATTCTAGTTCGCAGACTTCATTCAAGCATCACATAACTTGTACACAGGTGCCTTTTTTATTTACAATAGAACATGACAAGTTTACCTTATACAATTATTCACACATTGATATCGACTTCATAACTTCGTATGGACATACTATAACTTCAAGCGAATAGGTGAGTCCAACACTTCCTCCATACTTTCATAGAAAAGGACCAATCAAAACCCATGCCCAAACAAAAGAGCACGAAACAATTCTTTCCATCAAATTCTGAGGAAGAAATACTTTCACGATAATGCATAGGGTTCAATGCAACAATGGACAGTAGGTGGAAGAATAAAGCGAGTTGACAACCTGAGGGTTTGGCCCAAAAATAGCATGGAAAGTTTACTCACCACCAAATATTCCACATTAATACTCACAAAGTAGGGATTTCCACATTAATACTCACAAAGTAGGGATTCTGCGTGGGTGTATCAGCCACAAAGACGAACCATCTTAACATACAAGCAGAGTGTCCACAAAAACCCATAGGTAATGTTAATTCTTCAAAATCCCACCCAGTTCAAATTCTCAATTTTCTACCAAATTTAAATGCTACCCGGGCCAGATCAAGCTTTCATCATACAAAGAAGATTTCAGATCTCACACAGCAGTGTTTCAAAGACGAAGATACATACCGTGTTTCAAAAGATTCGCTTCACGCTGTGTTTCAAAGATCGCGATATACATGTACTGTGTTTCTGCAGATTCACAAAGACTGTTTCAAAGATATATCATGACTGTGTTTTCTGTGATATACCAAGACTGTGTTTCAAAGATATACTCAAAGACTGGGTGGTTTCAAATTTTATGCTACAAATGGTGTTTCAAGATCTAAAACTTAATGTATAGAAAATAAATTTCTGAACAAAATATAAATTTCAGAACTAAAACATAAGGATTATGAACATCATTTTTCAACGCAGAAATAAAATCATTAATATGTAAAACTCTTAAAAAATATTAGACACAAATATTTTCTGGCTAACTTCGACTCGAAAACCCACAAGGGAAAACTAGTGAGAGGTATTTTTATTATTTATGAGCTTCGAGAAATTCTTTTACAAAGATTTTCATCTTCGTGACATTTGGCACAACTTATCCGACATTCCTCAGCCATTTCTCAATTTCTCGAATCCGAATTGCATAACTGCATTTACAATTTATGTTAGGACTGACCGCCACTTAAATTGCATAAACTCGCTAAGATTCACTTCTGCTCCACTCCATGCCATTCGCCGCAACCTGGAATGCCAATGCCCTAAATTCCTCTTCCTCACGCCTCTTTCTTCACACTTCTCTCATTTTCTTTGTTCTTCAACAAGAATGCTTCACCTCTCTTACCCTTCTCAACAAGACTCCATTACAGACCCTTCTTCTCTTGGCATCTCACCTCAAAAAGTCTCTTGGCCTCTCACCAAGATTCTTCAACTCCCTTCTCTTGAACAACCAAGAATGGGTGCTCCCATTTGTCTTTAATCAACCCCATGAGGGAAGGAGGAGTTTTCTAATCCACGGTCGAGTTTAGATTTTCAGGATGGGTGTAATGGTGATCTTTGTGTCTCTTCACCACCCCTCGCAATCATAAAGTTATTTTTTTTAATTTGCATCTCACAAAATTAATTTGACTAAGACCCATATCTCGAAATTTCCTCCTTAGGGCCTGTGGAAGAGAAACACTTGCCTTGGTACATAATTTAACAATTCCCTCATACCGAGGAAAGTGTTACTCACCACCCAAGCTGTCCCCTAAAAATACAAACTTGCCTATGCTCAGTTCGTGAGTATGTCCAGAACCCGCTCCTCGTGATATGTACTACAGCCCACAGCCTCTCTGAACATAATCCTGAATGAATTGATATTGAATCTCGATATGCTTAGACCGTCATGAAAATGGATTCTCCGAGAGTTTAACGCAACTCTTATTATCACATTAAATCATGGTAGGCCTCAAATGCACACCAATAACTAATCAAGATCTTAAGTGGGTTAAAGGGCCTCACAACTAGCCTCGACGAAGGCTATATACTCCAGCTCTCAACTCAAAGCTTTCACCGACTCTCTCGCCTCAACAATCAACCAAGACATAACTGCTGATCCCAATCCAAAGCAAAGACTTCAAGTGTGCTTTTCTCTCACACTGACATCCAAAATTTTAACTGAATCAGAGCTGACCAAATTAACTCCATCTCCTCTATGATAGTCCGTGCACTATAACTCCACTGCATCACAAAGATACATTCGGTTAATTACGTTTTGTCGCCACCCAATGCACTCTCCTTGGCTCCACCTATGAACTGACCGAGTGTTAACACAAAGAAACAAATATCTCGCCCGGTATTGACCAAATACATCAATGACCCGATCAACTGACGATATAATGTGGGATCAACTAATTGTGACTCAGAAGCATGAAGTTTTTTTCCAGTTGGTAATCATGGGAGGGTCATGGGCCTGCTATCTCCCAACTGAAATCTGCTCAGAATATCACACACATACTCGGGTCCTGTGAAGATGTGTCCAGCTCCCGCCCAAACCTCCAATCCCAAAGTAATGCATCAGTCCAATGTCCGTCATATCAAACTCTGAAGCAAGGCTCTCCTTGCAGATGTTGATGAGTCTCTCTGCCCCTGTTATAAAAAGGTCATCCACATATATCATAAGAATGAGAGGATCCTCCAACTATAATGAAGTATAGGTTGGGATCCGTTTGGCCCCTTTCTCAAAACCCAACTCACGTGAAATAGGCATCTATCTCGGTCACTCAAGCCTGGAGCTTGTTTCCACCTCGCAGATAATGCCTACCATACTACTATGAGACTCTCTCCTATTTGCACCTCAAAGCCCAATGGTTTTTCAATGTATACCTCCTCCTCATTAAGACCATTCAGAAATGTGGTCTCTACATCCATTCGGTGGATCTTCCAACCCATCTCATTGCAATGGGAGAGATCAATCACTCGGGATCAAGTGTATCGAAAGAACTCCACAGAAAGGTCCTACTCATAGCCAACTCCTCAACCTGTGAAAACCTCGAGCCACAAAGCGAGCTTCGTACTTCTCAATGCTACCATCCACAACATTCTTTAGCTTGTAGATTTCACTCAGTCACCATCGACTTCAGTTCAGGGAACAACTTCCCATACATCGCTCTTCATGATGGAATTGTAATTTTCCATCATGGCATCTCCATACTGTCTACCAGTGGCCTCCCTCAAAAGTGGAAGGCTCTGACTTCCACACCGCCACCATCGATGTAGCCGCAAAACCTCGAGGTTTACTCCTCCCTCATCAGCCTCCTCGATTCCCACTCAAACCCGTGCATCACTAAATGTCCCCGGGCCACTTGGGCTTCTTTCTCTCTCAAGTAGTGTCCAATGGAGGGGAATATCCCTGCTCAAACCCATCTGCTAAAGACAATGATCCTGGGTAGAGACCCCTGGCACTGGATCTCAAACCCGTGGACTTGGGTGAGTCTGCAACCCAACTCGCGGGCTCCCTCACACCAAACCGTGGCCCTCAACTCGTGGTCAATCAGAGTCTCACAAGGCTCACCCTAATCTCAGATGAAGACCGCTTCAATTCTCTCCGCCCTCTAGACTTCCTAAAGGTCTGGCCCCTCTCAACTACATCCCTCCTCAAGACACTCTTCCTCGAGGAAGGAAGGTAACATGGAAAGCCTTTTGAAGTCTCAATCACTCCCAACAAAGATCCCTCTCTCTCAGCCATATGGCTCCACTTTGTCCTCTTCTCTTTAAGGACATATGAATATGTGGTGCACCCAAACCGAAGTGCTCCCCACCTCGTGCTTCTTCCCAGAAAGCCTCCTCGTGAGTCATGCTCCCCACAACCTTTGTGAGACTTCGTCAAGTAGAGCAACCTGCAGTTGTAGCATGCTCCTCAAATTTATGTAGAAATAGTGTGGCAGCCTCGGGATCATGTAGTGATGTATTCTCGTGAGCCCCAACAATGGCCCCTCGTTTCTTCCTCTCAAAGAACCCCATTCTGCTGGTGGTTTTAAGGAACATTCAACTCCCTCCTCATGCCCTCTCCCAAGACAGTAACTATAAACTCCTTTGGAGTGTATACTTCACCCATTGTCCTGATCTCAGACTCCATTTTCTTCTTGTCTCTGTTCTCCACAAGAGTTTTCTTGAACTTGGAACCTACTGAAGACTGCCCTTTGGTCTTCAAGTGAAGAAGATCCAAGACTTCAGAGAAGCTATCAATGAATAAAACATAGTATAGGGATCCAGTCCATGATGCCGAAGACATCGGGCCGCATACATTTGAATGTATAAGATCAAGTATACCTGTTGCTTTGTTTTCATTGCTTGGAAAATAAGTTTTGGTGTACTTTCCTAAGGTACACCCTTGCACAACTCATGGTGCTCAAAACTGAAATCTGGAACTCTCACACCATCTCCCTCAACTCGGAAGCCCCATGGTGCATATGTGCCATCCTCCTGTGCTATATCTCACATAGGTCACTGTTTTTGCTGGTAGAATGAATCAATGATCGCACTGGCCAGAACAAGAACTTGTACAACCTCTCATGTCTAGTACCAATCACTTTGTCTGAAGTGATGTTATACCCTTTGGGGAAAAGAAGTACCTGCCCATCAACAATTAACAAGACCTCATAGCCCTTCTCCTTAATAGTAGAAAATGACACTAAGTTCTTCTTCAAGCCCGGAATATAAAGAACCTCTCACAAAGTCATGGGAGGCAAGACTCCCTCCTGAAATGATACGGCCCCACAACCAGAACAATTTGACCTCCCCGGCCATCATCCCAAGCACTACCTCTACATCTCCACACTGGTAAGGTCTGTCAAGTGCTCATGAACCCATGTCATATGGCTTAGAGGTGCACCACAATATACCAAGTATAGGGAGTAGTGTTCCTCGATGATAGACACGCAATCAAAGAAAATTCTCATTAAACCTAGAAACTTTCCACCAATAAGCTGCTTTGTTTCTTTTTTCTTCTGTTTGACATCATTCCGTGAGTAGTGCCCAACTTACAGGCAAAGCACTTGACTTGTTTCATGTCTTTCTTCCCTTCACCCTTGGGCTTTTTTCCTCCCTTTGGACCCTTTCTCAACTTCTTCTTTCTAGTGGTAGCAAGAGCTACATTCTCCTCATCATTACCATTAGATGAACTGCCATGCATATAACCTCTCCTGCCCTCCTAACAAAGTCATCCCAAAGACGTACCCAACCGGGAAGCTTCTCCCTAGCAACAATGCCTCCACAAAATAAAATTTCATTGTTTGGAACACCATTCAATGTTGTTCTCAAAATATCACTG
This sequence comes from Picea sitchensis, assembly GCA_010110895.2. Lineage (NCBI taxonomy): Eukaryota > Viridiplantae > Streptophyta > Pinopsida > Pinales > Pinaceae > Picea > Picea sitchensis. Next base: position 44,939 of record SNQJ01S0034269.1, on the reverse strand, counting down.
GCTGCCTATGGTTTCCCCATGCCTCCAAGCTCATCCCCACCAGCCAACTTAGTAAGGTATGTGACTACATTTTCAAATTTTGGTCATTTTTGTATGTTCTTTAGTTTTTCCCTCAAACCATCTTCCTGCTCTCATTTGTACTGCATAATTTAGTCAAAGACTCCCATCTCATAGGCATTTGTCTTCCCCACATGAGGGAATCAAATGATCCTTGATGGCATCAAGAATAAATCTCTTAGCCTTGATAATCTTCTTATTATAAGTTGCAAGAAGAGTAGCATCAATAAGTACCACAACAGGATGAGTAGTTGATGAGTAGTGGTATTCTCCACTATGTCTCACAACTCGTTCTCTTGCAAAGCAAGATCATCCTCTCCTTACAAGCACTGCACCACTTCCATCAAGTCCTGGGTTTTCAACCCTCAAACCAAGAGCTACTTTCACCCTCTTTCTCTCACCGAAATCACAACTAAAAATCCGCCTCTATGAAGTGATTTCATCATTCCTCTTTTCTCCGTTTATTGAAATTTTTTGCTTCTCTCAACTTAGCCTGAGCACTAGCGTTAATATTTTCAAAATCCCACCTAGTTTCAGCCTCACCGCACTTTTCACAAATTTAAATGCTACCTGGGCCAAAGATCAAGCTTTCATCATATGCTACAATGCAGAAAGCCAAGATTCCACACAAGTAGGTGCCTAAAGATCAAGATATGCTACAAACAGAGCCAAAGATCCGCCACAATGCAGAGCCAAAGACGTGATATATATGCCTGTGTGTTTCTCAAAGATCTCACAAGACTGTGTTTCAAAGATATACTCAGACTGTGTTTCAAAGAGATATACTCAAGACTGTGTTTCAAATATATACTCAAGATCAGGTTTCAACTTATGCTACAGCCGTGTTTCAAGATTCCAAAACTTAATCAGAAAATAAATTTCTCAATGTAAAATAAATTTTCAGAATTGAAAAATGAGGATAATGAACATCTTTTTTCAACGCAGAAATTAAATATCAGAATATGTAAAACTCGTAAAATATTAGACACAAATATTTTCGGTCTAACTTCGACTTCGAAAACCCACAAGGGAAAACCAAATAGAGAGGGATTTGTACATTTATGAGCTTCCTAGAAATTCTTTTTACAGATTTTCATTCCCGAGCATTTTACACAACTTATCTCTGACATTCCCTTGTAGCTTTGCTTCTCAATTTCAACTGTGAATTGCATAACCGTATCGCATAATTTATGTCGGATCTGACTGGCCACAAATTCGTACAAAACTCATTAAGATTCAATTGCTCCACTCCATGCTATTCGCAACCTTGAATGCATGCCAATGCTCCTAAATTTCTTCTCATTGCCTCTTTTCTTCAAATGACTTCTCTCTCATTTTCTTGTTCTCTCTCAACAAGAATGCTCTAGCTCCTCTCTCTTTGTTCTCTCAACAAGATCTGGCTGCATCTTCTTCTTCTGGTGATTCTCACCAAATAGTCTCTTGGCCTCTCACCAAGTTTTCTTCAACTCCCTTGTTCTTGAATTTTCTAAGAATGGGTGCGCCCATTTTCTTTAATCAACCTCATGAGGGAAGGTGAGGAGTTTTCTAATATAATGGCCGAGTTTAGATTAGATGGGTGGTCAGGATTTTGTGTCTCTTCACTCACCCTTTAATCATAAAGTTATCTTTAATTTGCATCTCACAAATTAATTTATCAAGACTCCATATTCGCAATTCTCCCCTTAGGGTTTTAGAAGAGAAACACTTCTTGCCTTTGGTACATAATTCCTAATAAAAAGAGGCAGAGTACCCATTATATAATGTGGAAGAAAAAATACAACACAAGGAACCAGAGGCAAAGAAGGACCGGAGGCCCAAGAGTATCCCTAGACACATTGTTTATAACAAAATTGTGAACAACTGTTGGCATAGGGGCAGACCCAGGATTCATCTCCAAGAGAGCACCAACAAGCCTTAACTACTGGCCCTTTCGGAAACACTTGCGAAGTAGATGCAGTATCACCCGAAGCAGTTATGAGGGGTTGCAGGACAGAGATGTCTACAACCAAAGGAAATGTCAAGTGGATCTAACACAAGAACAACACAATGTTCATATATCACTTATCATCTTAGATCTATTTTTCACATCTACTTATCAGATCTAAAAAAGTAATGAAATCATAGTATATCAATGAAAGAGATAAAATACCAGTCACACACAACACTAAATATACGTGGTTCACCCTCTCTTTAGGGCTACGTCCACAGAGCTATGCTTATGATTTATTAAGAGAAAGCATATAGTTCTTGTCTGTGCTCTCTTCTAGCAAAACTTCTTTCTTCTTCTCTCTTTATCTCCCCTTCCTGTGCACCCAGCTGCAGGACTTGACCTTCGCACCCAACTGAAGATCTTACAATACCAGAAGGCTCTCATACTCAACACTTCTCTCTCTCGATACAATACTCACTCACATCAACAATACAAAAAGATCAACAACAACATCATACCAACTCGACCCAGGTCCTTTATACCTTTATTTATACATTACAATAGCTCACCGACAACCTTAGGCCAAAACCTAGGTGTCCAAAACCCTAGATACCAAAACCCTAGGTGTTTAAAACCCTAGGTCAACTTGACCCGTATTTTTAGGGATTCGCCAACCTGTCTTTCCTTCCTTCTCGCGCAATGCTCCAAAGCATCCAATGATGGCTTTTCTCACTTTTTGAGTTTTCCACAATCCTTCTCTCTTGCTTATTGGTCATCTTGGATCTCCTCGTCCAACGACTTTCTTTTTCTGGCTTTGCTCCATATTTTCTGCTCTTTTGTTCATTTCGACCCAGTAACACTCACTATGTCTTCCGCGAAGTTCACATTCTCCATTTTCTTCCTTCATCAAAGTATGATTCTAAAAATTTATGCAGAAACTCCTTGAATGCTTAGACCACCACCCTGGAAAAGATGTATGGGGCATTCTTCAATCCGAATGGAACCACTGTATATTGGTAGGATCCCCATTCTGTTGAAAATGTGGTCTTATGGCGATCTTCCTTGGCAATCTGGATCTGATGGTATCCTGAAAATACATCTATAAAAGAAAATACTTCCTAGCCTCTCACATTATCTAACACTTCGTCAGTGAATGGTGTAGGGAAGGGTTCATGTAAACAAGCATCATTTAGCTTCTTGAGAACTATGCATATCCTGATTTCTCTTGTCTTCTTGTCTTGTAACACCATAGGGCTTATCCACTCTGACTCTTCGACAGGCTCTATAATCCATGCTTCCAACATTTTGTCAATCTCAATCTTCAATTTTTCCTTATATTTAGGGTTTAGTCTATAAGGTCTCTATTTAACTAGTCTTGCATATGGATTTAAATGAATCCTCATCTCTCCCATAGGTCCTTTAATGCCCTTCATATCAGTGAACTTGGTTGGAAACAAGTCCTGATATTCGTGTAGTAATTCTGTAATCTTGTCAAAGGTGGCAACATCCCAGTAATCTCCAACATTTGCAAACTTTGGTGTCTTCTCTGTTCCAATATTGAATTTCTTAATCTTAATCGGTTGTCCAATAAATGGTAGCTCCACTCCTTGTTCTTCCACATATATCTGGCCCTTTGTTTCTACGATGTTCACCTTCCTCAGATCATTGTCTTCATTGACATTGATGTTGTAGCAGCCTTGCAATTTCTGGAGAGGTGCAGTCCATTCATCCTCTTCTTGTGCCATAGGGAGGCTGGATGCCTCTTCAAATACTTTTTGTTTCAAAATATGTAATGCTTGATATACTAACGGGTATTGACTTTCAAATAGGAAGGTAGTTACAAAATTCTGAGCCATAACTTTCCAATCTGTAGTGATGAGGCGCAACTCTGCTTGAAGGTACCAGTTGATAGGTGTCGTGTCCAGCGTGTTAATGAATTTTTGCACCCATTGTTCTCGAGGAATGTTTCTCTAGGCTTCCTCATAAATCCACACATGGTCCTTTGGGTAGCTTCGACCTATGTAGCGAACTTCACAACCTTCTACTTGTGCTTAGAACCTCGTTGTCATCAAGATGCGACATTGTATCCAATCTATAATATTACTTTTGTGTGCCCCCCACCATATTTCTGGTGTGGCTTTCAAGGCATCATCCATTGCCAATAATCTTTGTTGTATTGGTACACTTTCTTCAAAGTCCGACAAGAAGGTTTCTATTGGATTTAGACCATCAAAGGTGGGTAAGTTGCTTACTGTTGTGCCAATCCAATGAACTTCTCAGGTTAATCTAGCACATATTCTTGTATATACTTCATACATCTTACTCTACCAATTCTCCAGTGCCTCTTCTGAGTCTGATGAACATGTGCTCTCACTTCGCTAGCTTAGGTTCCCATCAGTTGTAGGATTAATGTAATCCTGTTGTCTAGCTGTTAGCTTATATATATTTTCTAGTTCGTCTGTGTGGTATTCTTCTCTGATAGGTTCTGTGTATCACTGACCTTCATCTGGATAAAAAGGTGCAATGACCCTAAGGCCATCTCTTTCAAAAGTCATACGTCTTTTCTTTAAATCAACCATAGTGGAATTATTGAAAGCCCAATCAATTCCTAATAGCGTGGGGGTAAGGACAACTGTCATCAACTATTTCAATTAGCTCAAAATTTGCAAATGTTCTTACTCCATCAATGACCACAGGGACATGTTCTAATCTACCAAAAGGGATTACATCTTGTTTATTGGATATCCTAAGCCTGATAGGGGAATAGATCAACTTCGGTTTTCCCATCAATGCCCAGGTTTGCTTCATCATGAAATTGACCTCTGACCCTAAGTCAAGGACTACATAGTCTATCTCATACTCTCCTATTTGGGCATTCAAATGTAATTCCTAATTTGTCCTTCTCTTCTTACCAATTTGGTGTACTTCCCTATTCAGTAAGGGGTCTAACTTTCCTAGCTTATATTGTCTGATTAAATTTTGTAATTCTTGTACAACGCTTTCATCCTGAATCAACTTAATACAAGTATATAAAAATTCCATGAACTTGCTTACCTCTTTTTCTTCTTTTGGCGAAGCAGACTGATCAAATTCCAGAGGCATTCCATATTCTCTCACTTCTGGTCTTGTCTTTGATGAGGAACCTTGGTCTCCTCTGAATTCTTTTTGGGCTTCCTCAAACATTTGTCTTTCTTTCTTTGCATCAAACATTTGTGTCTTCTCTGTAGCTTTCCTGATTCCTGAATCTTTTGTGGTCTTCCCTTGGGTCATTCTGTCGTCTCCTGTAACATCACCTCCTCTTGTTATAACGATGACTCTAGGGTCTTCTCCATGAGGCTCAACATATATTAGTTGCACTTATGGGTTCTGCTGAGGTCCATATCTTTCTTGAAGCTTAGCTAGTATCATCGGACAATCTTCTATAACATGGTCAAACGAGCTGCAATCGTTGCAAGTAGTACAAGGGTTCTGAAAATCCCTTGCAAGGTGTCCTAGTTGTGTGTATTTATAAAAGATGATCTATCCTCGGCCTTGACCCATTCCTCCTCCTCGTCTTCTTCCTCTGAATCCACCACGAGGATTGAAGTTTCCTCTCCCAGGAGAGTTATACTGCGTAGTGTTTCCTTCTTGTTGTACTTCACCTTGAATCTTATATATGTCTCTTTACCTTTCATGCATGAGATCGTAAGCCCTACAATACCTATCATCATGTCCTAAGGAATTACATAATGTACAATACAAATTTGTAGGTGTCTGACATACTTTTGCATGTAGTAGCACTCACCAGGGTGATGTCTGTTTCTGCATACCTTGCACCAAAGTAAGGTGACTTGCTTCAAAGGGCTCAGATCTCTAGAAGCCAAGTATTCATTGAATAGGGGATAATGTTCCTTGTCATGGCCTTCTGATCTGCATCTGACACACCAGATGTCTTCTCTTTTATATTTCCCCTTGTCTTTCTTCATATCTTCGACCTGCAGAGACAAACTAGTTAGTTGACTCAAGATATGACTCATACCTATGATGGATTCTCCCATAGGGGTTGATTCTAACTTCATGGTGATCTCTAGTGCCTCAGCCTACGAAGCAATATTATTTTTCATCAGGGGAACTCTGATGTGTGGTAGAAGGGCAACAATGAGCCATTCCTTGTTTTGCTCGTCAGGGATTTGAAAGGTCAATTGGCCTGTTAAGGTTTTGAATCTTCGATTGAATTCCCAAATAGGTTCGACCACCTTATGCTTGATCTCTTTCAGCTCTATGATAAATTGTGACTCTGACTTGGGTTTCTTGAACTCTGCAATCAACACATTATTAATCTGACTCAGTGGTTTAGGCTGTGCAAGTCCTTGAACTAGCTTCATGTACCAGCTCAGTGCACAATCCCTTAGATTGGTACTAAAATGGGTTCTTTTGACAGCTTCATCGGTGACATTTTTAATATTCCATATGGCTTCACATAGGAACCACTGCTGGTCAGGATCTTCATATCCATATCCCCTAAAAATAGGAAGCCTCATCTCATCTTCCATAGATCTTTCTAGGGTTCCTTACTAAATATGTGGTGGAATACTATTGACAGTTCTATGGATTCTCTGGTGACTGTGATTACTCTGGTTTCTTAATACTATTGAATCAATAGGAGGGGTAACAATACTTACTTCGATGGTCTGTGTAGTTTCTGAGGTTTCAGGTTCTCTTCGGCGAAGCTCTTCAACTTCTCCTTCCTCTGCCCTAGCGGGTTTTGAATGTTCTTCATCTGTCAGATCTGCCTCTTCTCCACTGTAGAAACCCTCTTCCCTGTAGCTCTTCTTAAACATTTTTGCAAGGTGAACTTATCGGAACACTCTCCCACTACGTGTATGTCCAGCTTTGGTGTCGTTGTCGTTGTCCAAATTATTGAACATTAGCCTTTCTTGATCCAACCAATCTATTGTATCTTCAAGACGTTCTTCTCATGCAATAGCATCTTGATTCTCATCTTCACAAAATGAAAAAATTTCCCTCTAGGTCCTTTAAATAAATATCTCTCATCTTGGCTATATGACTCTACTCTGTCAACAATGAACTTTGTGATGTACCCACCAATGGTGCTATCGAACCAGTGATATATTGCTTGTGATACATTGCTATCAACTCTTTTGACCTTCTTGATCAACTCTCATGTCCAAACCACAGGAGGTCTAGATCAGATCTCAAACTGGGTATCAACTAGCCTAGCTAGCCACTCATATAGCTCCTGATGGATTCCTCCAAGAAAATTTCATGTATATCAGTGAAGATATATTTCTCCAACCAATCCTCTATACTAATATTAGGGTTCTTGTTCTGGGCTTCAATGAAGTCCTTTTCTTGATATTCTATCCACTTTTAAATCTCTTTCTTCGATGGAAACCACCTTGAAATTCCCTCAAGAAGATTCTTGTCCCGGCAACAGAACCATTTGTTGGCACAGGGGAAAACCTAGGGTTTAGCTCCAAGAGTGCACCAACAAGCCCTAACTACTATCCCTTTCAGAAACACCTGTGAAGCATATGCAGTCTCACTCGAAGCAGTTATGAGGGGGTTGCAGGAAAAAGATGTCTATAACCAAAGGAAATGTCAAGTGGATCTAACACAAGAACAACACAATGTTCATATATCACTTATTAGCTTAGATCTATTCTGCACATATACTTATCAGATATAAAGAAGTAATGCAATCACAATATATCAATGACAAAGATAAAATACCAGTCACACACAACATTAAATATACGTGGCTCACCCTCTCTCTAGGGCTACGTCCACATAACCATGCTTATGATTTATTATGACAAAGCATACAGTTCTTGTCTGTGCTCTCAGCTAGCAGATATTCTTTCTTCTTATATTTTTCTCTCCCCTTCCCGTGCACCTAGCTGTAGGACTTAACCTTCGCACCCAGCTAAATATCTTATAATACCAGAAGGCTCTCACACTCATCACTTGTCTCTCTCGATACAACACTCACTCACATCAACAATACAACTAGATCAACAACAATATCATACCAACTCGACCTAGGTCCTTTAGACCTTTATTTATACATTACAATAGCTCACCGATAGCCTTAGGTCAAAACCTAGGTGTCCAAAACCCTAGATACCAAAACCCTAGGTGTCTAAAACCCTAGGTCAACTTGACCCATATTTTCAGGGCTTCGCTAGCCTGTCTTTCCTTCCTTCTCATGTGGTGCTCCAAATCATCCAACGATGGCTTTTCCCTCTTTCTGAGTTGTCCACAATCCTTCTCTCTTGTCATCCCCGATCTCCTCATCCAACGAATTTCTTTCTCGGGCTTCGCTCCATCTTTTCTTCTCTTTTGTTCACTTCGACCCAACAATAGTCACTGTGTCTTCCGCGAAGTTCGCATTCTCCCTTTTCTTCCTTGATCTTCGCATACTTCCATAACCAATGGGCAACAACAACTACACTAGTAAAAGACACCCACGACTCTTATAATGCCAATGATCTCAAAACAACCACCATAGGAAACCAAAACTTGAAAATCAACCAACAAATAGTCCGAACATTATAACAACTTTGGAAATACACAAACTATGAGCAAATAAGAGCCAACCATTGAATTAAAGAACATAGCAAATTTTCATGGATGGAAAAGCAAGAAAACCCTATACCCATGTAAAATATTGCTTAAGGATAAAATACCAACTTGTATACCTTCTCCACGATCGAGTAAATCATAGAAACAAAAACCAACAAAGTAAAATGCAAGAATGACTAGGTTGGCAGGCTTGCAGTGAGTTTGAGTGGCGTGCATTTACTGCGTGTCGCTTCTCCCTTCACATTTCATTCATGGCTAGTACGATCCAACTCCACTCTTAACATTCAAGTTGATTAATGCAACCAACTACACCAAAGTTTCCATATGTTTCCATTTATCAATGCACCAACCCTTTTCACTACCTCGTTTCACATAGAACAATTTGCTAGGGATACAACTAATCTTGCAATTAAACCAATGCGCACAACAATTGTTTATAAACTCCAATGTGACATAACTCAAATATGTTTTTGTGGATAACATATTCCAACATAGCTCCCAATTCAAACAATGCATATACCCTTGTGGTATGAAGTCACCATATCACACATATATCTTAAGCATGGAGTTTAGGTCCCGTCTCAAAGTAAATGTAACATAATAATACTTGCGAGTGTTATATAAAACAAGACCATTCCATTTTTAAATCATATTTCCCTTATCATCATATTGGATTAATCATTCTGATAGATATTTTAAATGCAAATAAACTGTAGGGCTCATCTCAACTAACTCATAAGCATGTAAAGCATAACTATTGTTTTTTTCTGTCATAGTCACACAAGTTTCACTAGGGGTCCCACCTATTAGTATATTATTATATATATTTAAATAATAAGTCATAAGGCATTTGAAACCATTTTCAAGAAGGTACCCTTTGTCGCGCTTTTGAGCGTCAACAAACTRGTGACTCTACAGGGAAATTTGTTTTTGATAGATTAAGAACTCAGAATATTCGGTTTCGCAGATCGGTGAACATATATCAAAGAATTATTGACTAGAATGATTATGCAATAGGGGGAAAAATATGTCTTAAGGGAAAAAATGATCCGAGACTTTGGGAATAAGTCATGAAATGTGTTACGTATGAGGGGGTTTGGTCCTGTATGCATAAAATTTGATCGGTCACAGTAAACGTGTTTCTTGTTTTAAGGATAAATTTTCTAGTATGCTCTTTTGAACCTCATAATGGAGGGAAGAAAGGGATAACATAAAGTAGGGATGAAAATCAAATCATCTATCTAACAACATTACTGGAAGTAGAAAGTAATTTCAATGATGTCTACAAGGAGGACATAGTGACAGTTGTGTAAACTTTATTGTTATTGATCAACGATGCTTACATAATAGCATTGTTGTGGCGAAACTGATCCAAAACATATTTCTGATAAACAAAAAAAAAAAAAAAAAAATTGAAACAATAGAAAATGAACAATCATTTAAACAAAGAAAAATAAATTAGTGAAACATAAAGCTATATACAATAGTGATTTCCATATAGCGTTTATCATTCAAGTTGGTTCCACATAATGTTTCAAGGGGGAACCATTGGTACTATAGGAAAACAATCGCTCTTCCAATTCTTTTAGAAGATAAGAGTTTGCACCTAGGACAAAAGCGATTTTGAAAGGACCTAGCCATAATTTTTGAAACTTTGAATGTCTTCCTTTGTCAGCATGGGTTGAGTCCCAAATAAATAATTTCTCATTTACTTTAAATTTGACAGCTTTTGCGCGTTTGTTAAAATATTTCTTCACGGTTTGTTGTCTTCTCTTTATGTCATCCAAAGAAAACCTTCTTTGTTCTTCTAAGGCTAATAATGCATTTATCCTTTGAGGGGCATTGGAAGAATTTAATTATTCGATCTGTAGCATCAACCGTAGGGAAGAAAGTTCCAGCTCAGTAGGTAGAATGGCTTCTTGACCATAAACAAGCTGAAAGGGTGTGCAACATGTGCTTACCTTGGTGGTAGTGAAATCTTCCCAAAGGGAATAAGTGAGGAGGGTGTGCCACTGATGAGGATTATCTTTAATGAGCCTATTTATGATCCTAGCCAAATTTTTGTTAGTAGACTTAGGTTGCCCATTTCCTTGAGGGTAATAAGCTGATGAAGTGAAATGTTTGACCCCCAATTTAGCTAAAAAATGATTCAATTTAGCGAAAATGAAAGCGGGACCATTGTCTGTAATAGTCTATAAAGGAATGCCAAATCTAGAGAAGATATTAGTTTCCAAGAAATAAATTACATGTTCATCCTAGGAGTGTCTAAGAGGGACAACTTCATTCCACTTAGTGAAATAATCAGTGGTTGTCAAAATAAAAATCTTCCCTGTGGAAGAAGAAGGATTGATAGGACTAATAAAGTCTAGGCCCCATTTAGAAAATGAAAAATCTGAGAGAACAAGTTGTAAAGGCATAGCAGAAAGACACTCTTTCCCATCAAATTTTTGACACTTGTCACAAGATCTTGTGAACCTATAAGAATATCGAAAAATTGAAGGCCAATAATAACCATTTCTGATGATTTTAAAGGAAGTAGCTTTAGAATAAAAGTGGGCACTAACATGAATAAAAAAATCTAAATATCCATGAGTTTCATGTAACAATTTATGTGCTTCCTCATTATTCACACATCAAAGTAATATACCATCAGCAGACCTCCTGAAAAAAAAGTATCCTAAAATAATATATCTAGAAGATTCAAGACAGATCCTTTTCCTTTGATGAGTATCTAAGTCATATGGGTATTTCTGATATTGCAAGTAATACACTAGATTTTTATACCAGGGATGTTCAACTATAGAAAGGGTTTGAATCTCAATATAAAATAGTGTTAAAAGAGGATTATCCTGATCGCCAATTTCTTCACTTGCTTCATCATGTTGATCTAAGTGAAGGGCTAAGTCTCGTCCCTTAATTGTTTTCTAAGTCATGATGGTTAAATCCTTCTCCTAGATTTTGGCAAGCCAATGTGCAAGCTTCCCTGAAAGATAAGTTTGTTAAAGAAAAATCTTGACAGCAGGAAAAGGGACTTTTACTTGCGTGTTCTTGCCTAGGATAAAGTGGAGAAATTTCTCTACAACTTTAACAAGAGAAAATGCATGTTTCTCAATACAAGATTATTTGAACTCATCATGTGATAAACTTTGTCTCATGTAAGCTATAGGTTTCTCATTATTTTGGTCATCGCATTGTAAGAGAATAACAGAAACTGCTTCCTCAGTGGCATTAGTGTATATGATAAAGTATTTATCAAAGTTTGGTTTTGCCAGAATCAGTGTGGAACTAATTTCCTTCTTAATCCTTACGAAAGTGTTTTCAACATCATTTGTACAAGAAAAAGAGTGATATTACTTTACAAGATTATGGATTAGTTTAACCATTAAGGAAAAATCCAGAGCAAACCTACAAACGAAGTTGATAATTCCTATAAAGGCTTGAACCTTATTTTTGGAAGTTGGGGCATGAGGGTTTATGATATCAACAATCCTTTCAGGATCTATGATTATTCCTAAATAAGAAACGATATGTCCAAGGAGCTTTCCCTTGGTGACGCCAAAAATAGATTTAGAAGGATTTAAAGAAATGTCAAATTTTCTACATCACATGAGAAATTTCCTGAGATGACCAAAGGGATCCAATCAATTCTTTGAATAGATGATCAAATCATCAAGACAAACCTGGATAATCTTACCAATTAGATCATCAAAAACTATTTGCATAGCTCTCTAGAAAGTGGCACCTGCATTAGACAAGCCAAAAGGCATGCGTTCATAAGAAAATGTGCCCCATAATGTAGTAAAGGTGTTTTTGTATCTATTAGTACTTTTCACCTTGATTTGATTGTATCTATAGAAACCATCAAGTAAGGACAAAATTTGTGACCCTGCAACCTGTTGAAAAATCATTTCCATATTAGGGAAAGGAAAATGATCTTTAACACTTTCTCTATTCAATGCAAGAAAATCAACGCATAATCGAATCTGACCAGTTGTATTCCTAACATGAACCAAATTTGAAACCCACTCAGAATATTTAATTGGAAAGATTATACCAATTTTCAAAAAATTTCCAACTCCTTTCTAATAGTAGCTTCAAGTGCGGGGTTAATGGGTCTTTGTTTTTTCCTAACTGGTTTTATCCCTTCCTTGATAGTAATGGCATGTTGTATGAGAGTAGGATCAAAAGAACGAATATCCTCATATGACCATGCAAAAACATCTTGAAATTCACATAATAGTTCTGTGAGTTTTACCTATTCTTCGTCGAAACACTGGGCACCTAGTTTAACCATATTTGGAGATTCGGAGGTCCCAAGATTCAAGGAAAAAATATCACCCACTTTCCTTTTTAGCTCATGTTCCATACGTGTTTCTTTGTTTCTCACATCACTCGGCAAAAATGAACTCTCAATAGGAGTCGATCCTTTTGGAAAATTTTCATCTTCCATAGATATGATATCCTTAGGCTTAAATAGTTCATTTTGTATGAAAGCACATATGCCTTCATCATTAGGGGAAACCTGCCATGATTCTGCATTATCTGGAATGTGAGGACGATATAAATATTGAAAAGTACAATCAAGCCTGTTGAGTAAAAGGTATGAATTACCTTACTCAATCATTTTCGAATCTTACCTGGCTAGGACAAGATAGTCAGGAATGTCACCCTGGGTTTTATAACCTCAAAAATATTCTCCCAATACGCAGGTATTAATTACTAGGATTGAGGCTAATTTATTAATGAAAAGAATGTTGCAATATAAAATAAATTTAATATAAGTTTCTGTAATATACACATATTTTATGATAAAGGAAACATGGAGCTCAAAAATAAAAAAGTGACCAAGTCATAAATACACATATATGAGACATAATAGCAATCTTATTTTATTTCATTCTGAGACATCAAAAGTTATTTCTCTTTACAAAACCCCTGCGAGGGCATGGACCAAATTCTGATTTAGAGATCCCCGATGAACACCATACAAAAAGACTCTAACAATCAAGTAAAACTGAAATTTATAATATGGATCAGCTTGCCATAACCTACTGCCATTTTGACTCTACAAGACATCCTTTATCAGCCATGAAACTTAATTCACAAACATATAAGAATACACATACTATCAAGGATGGATCAACACATCTAAAACAATTGTCTGAAAAGTTTGGTTCAGCCTTGAACCTTGCTTTCTACAATAAGAACCTGCTCTCAAAAAGAGAATTAGGCTTTAAATAAACTCATAAATGAATGAAAACTGAAACTATCTCATGCAACCAAAGAGAAAACCTTAGTCTTTCTTTTTCCTTCTATTCTCCTCTTGTTTCTTCTTCTCATTCAACTTTTATTCTTTCCAAATAAGTTGAAGTAGTTTAACTACTTTCTTTAGTTAAGTTAGTTTGGCTTAATTGATTAGTTTAGGAGAAATAAATAATAATAATAATATAGTTAAGGGTCTTTAATTAATAATAACTAGGTAGGTGGGACCCCTTATGACTCCCGTCATTTCTTCTTTTCAAATCATAAAATATAACACAAAAAGGATAATAATTTTAACCACATGCCACCCTTGTAGCACCCTTAAATATCTTCCAAATTGGATATTTAAATATCTGAAATAATTTATATCATATCCAAAAAATATATATAAATATCCACATTATCCACATTATCCACAAAATACCAAAATGGATCTTGATGTCCAAACATTCTGAAAACCACTAGCATTGTCTTGATCAACTCAAATCATAAAAACACATAATCTAAAAACCATACTTTCCACTCTGGGATGCAATTTTCCTTTTTTCATTATTGTCTCCCTTTCATTTCCTGGAAGTAGCCTGTGGTTGGTTAGACGCTTGAGGATGTATCTCACTGATCACATGGGAAAAATCATCCTTCAAATTCATGCGGGAAGACACCGATTTTGAGGAATCATCGGAGGGGGAAGAAGGGGAGGCAACTGCTTTCCCTTTATCTTGCATAGGTTGGGAAATATCAGTTTTTAGTCTCTTACTAGCATGTGAAGATTGAATAGGAGAATCAACATGGGAAATATAGAAATTGGGATTGACAGGTGGTGGCAAAGGCAATGGCATAGTGGGCCAACAACAATGGTGAGAGACATGCAGGTTTACAATATATTTCCATCCATCATTTGCGGGGACTTCTGATTGCAAGGACACATGTGGAGGAATGAAAATGACAGGGATGTTTTGAGGAGGCTGGAAAGGGGGTCTTTCTAGTCAAGGGTGCACTATTCCATGACCAATCCAATTAAAGAACCCATATTGGAGCAATTGGTTCAATTCTTGGGGATCATCATCAAAATGGATGGAAACTCTAGGCCTTCTAGGACCTCGATTCCAATTTCCCCTGCCTCTATAATTTATTTCATTGTTGCCCCTACTGAAAAATATCATTCTTTAGACGTAGTTCGTCAGTAATGAAGCTCTTAATAAACCATACATGACACTCTGCTTACATGAATAAAAAATTGTCTCAAGAATTGACACGAGATACATGCAAATCTGTCCATAATAAACCATTCATTAACTACCAAGTGAACATGGGGTGATAGGGTTCATTGGAAATATGGAGAGAGTGTAATTAGCGAAAAGTGGTATAATGATAGGGGATTAATACACGAATACTATTCAACAATTAATCAAACAATTTAATGTGTAATAAAGTATCAAAATATCAATCACAAACCCTTGTTGTGTTATCCCTTTGTCTCTTTTACACAAACTTTTCCTTTTAAATTTATTTCACAGAACATGGATGCAATAAGTGAAATTGAAATTATGAGGGGAATGTAATGAGAAAAAAATGATACAATGACAGGGAATTGATATGGATACTTTTCAATTGAAAATAAATCAAAACATGCAATCAAAACATATCTCTGTACAAACCTTCAAAGTTTAACATTGTTCACTTTTTCAAAACAATAATTTAAACTGTTACTTTCATTGACAGATTTCTTGCCGGCTTCCAAACAATAATCTATATGCCTATAATTATTTAATTAAAGCAGGAATTGTATCCATATAATCATTATATGACAGTCATAACGAACAAAATTGCAATCGATATAAGAAACCACAATATCCTTTGAGCCACAACCATTAACTCAATATTTAATCTTTAAAACCAACAGTGACACACACAATATTGACAATCAACTCATATCCACCATATATTTAACCACTGCAATCAATCTGGATGTTATAACTCTTATTCAGGCTTCAAACACTTCACACATAGGTGTCCATTTTATACAATCAATCATAACGATTGAACCAAATAACATTCAATACTTTGATTCTAATCTTCAAATAAATAAGTGGGTACAGATTTCTCCCAGAATTACTAAACGAGGAACCCAACAAAATCATGCCCAAGTAACCAAGCACACACAGTGCTCCCATCAACCATCGAACTAGAGTAAATCGATATCAATGTAATATTTAGGCTTTAAGACAACAAGTGGAAGGTAGGAACATGTGGTTTGACCATAGAGATTGGTATTCAAATAACGCAGATAGTTCATGCCCTATCAAAATTTACCACATAACCATAACATGTAACAATGCTCTCGGCTATAAGGGCTTCAAAAAAAATAGACAACCATTTCCAACAGGAAACAAAATGAAGCCAATCCCTTTAATCAATACTGTAAAATGAGCAACCAAGCACAAACCTGTGCCTGACCATAAAGCAGGCATAATGCTTGCATCAAATTTTGGGTGCCATTAAATTCATACTGTGTAATGTTTACCAAGAAATGGTGAGGTTATAGAAAGCAACTAACAACTCAGGGTTTTTCCAAGACAAGGCATGAAATACTTTAATCTTTCATCAGTTCACATTGAAACCCACAGGGTTGAAATATGGCGTATGTACACTAGCCACAGAGATCAGTAAAACCGAGATAAAGGTGGGGCATTTGAGAAACCCAGATCTTTGGCAGAGTATGATAACCAATTCCAACAAAGAGGCCGACCCAAATACAAATCCATGGCAAAGCATGGTCAAATGCAATCTTTATCAACAATTCTATGCGAAGGATTACACACATCAATAAGAGCGCAACTTTTTTTTTTTTAAAAGTGCCAATATTCCAAAATAACCACCATAAGAAACCAAGGATGCAAACACCAATACATAGTTCAAAAAATATCATAACAGATTAAGAATCACATAGACCATGGGCAACCAGAGCCAAAAATTGATTCAAAGGGAAGAGTAACTATCATGGATGGAAGAGTAAGAAAACCCATACCTGGAAAAGCCTGCGTGAGGAAATAAACAACACTGTATACCTCCTTCATGACTGAGCAAGGAGGAGAAGAAACAACTACCAAATCCAAAGCAAAATTAAAGAATTACTAGGGTGAAGGCCTCGAGGGGAGTTTGAGTGACGTGTAGTAAATGCACATCGCTTCTCCCTTCCAACTTCATTTAATTCAAAGTACGAGCCAAGACAATTCACCATAGAACTACACCATCAATCAACCAAATATCCATTGCCATATCACTTTTGAAAAGTGCGCCACCCCTTGGTTATGTCAAACTTCTTTAAAACAACAATTTTCTAGGAACAAAACCCAATGTGCAACCATTTATGAAACTCAAACAAGGCGCATAACCATAGTAGCAAGGGTCAATAACACCCATCCTTTTTCATAATAATACACAAAATTAGAACTTGAATATAGTTATTTTATCCAAAAGGGAAACATTTTCATCTTCTATCAAAGATCATTTAAACCATTTAATGCCATGTTTAATACAATTTCAAAACCAAAATTGGATAACAATTCTTTCATCCACAGGGTAGCCTTAACATATTCTGTGAGATCTCATCAAAGCCATTTAGTGCCATGTTTTAATCATCCAACCAACACATATCACTATAGCATTTTAAATTGTGATATGAAACAAATGAACCGTAGAAGACTGTGTTGGTACCATCACATAAGAAAACAAAATATAAGCGTTGCTTATCCACCATAGTGTCATAAGTCTAACAAGGGGGTATGTTGACACAGGGGCAGACCCAAGGTTAAACGCTTAACAACACACCAACAAAACCCCGACTACTGACCCTTTCTGCAACCCCTGCGAGGAAGGCGAAGTCTCACCCGAAGAAGAAGCAGGGGGGCTACAGGACGCAGGTGTCTGTAACCAGGTTGTGACATAGATATGTGATAATAACACTTTGCAAGGTATTCTATTAATKCTTAGGAAGTGACATACATTAGTTTATTCACCTTATGAAAATCATAGAAAATATCTAAGATAGATCCAAYGCAGTAATAACAAAGATTAAGCAATTCAACCACTTAACACTTAGCACTATGAATCAGATCTATCATTCTAACATAAGAAATGCATTTAAGAAACACATACATATCCATTACACATCTAATCTAAGAACTAAGAAAAAAATAATAGATATAACATTGCACAAAGAAAACCATAAGACACCAGATGTGCGTGGTTCACCCCAACGTGGGGCTACGTCCACCAACCTCTTCGTCTCTTTATTATTCGTCAATTTATTACATTTAGTTACTCCTGTGCACTAAGCCAGATAGTCGATCTTCACACCAGACATGATAACTATGCACTGAGAACCATATCTGTTGATTAAGGTTGGTTGTCATTGATGTCAACCCTTGAAGAAAGCCCAATAGCACAAAGGTTTGGGTAATGGACCCAAGTTTGTTTGATGTAAAGATGACTCATTATTATCTTTTCATGGTTGATAAGAAGAAAATATGGATGAAATCCAAAGTGGTCCCCTTATGGTGAAATTCCTCATGGGAAGACGCTTTGCGGAGTGAGAGA
Source organism: Picea sitchensis (assembly GCA_010110895.2). Classification (NCBI taxonomy): domain Eukaryota; kingdom Viridiplantae; phylum Streptophyta; class Pinopsida; order Pinales; family Pinaceae; genus Picea; species Picea sitchensis. The sequence continues at coordinate 26,506 of SNQJ01S0034269.1, read as the reverse complement.
ACCCATGCTTAATTGTGGAATAATGAGAAGAATGATAGTGAATTTTTCAGTGAAACTGTCCTAGATGGATAGTGCTTGTCATGCCATTTTCGGTGGTATGTGGAACGTCGCATAACTACTCACGGTTATAGAGGTATGACCATATGAAGTTGGAGAACCCCTCATAAGTCTTATAGAATCCCCCAAGGGTCAAAGTGCTTTGAAAAATAAATTATTTTAAATGAAGAAGCCCTAAAATAAAGAAAGTGTAAGGCTACATGAAGATATAAATAAGAGGCAAAGCTCACTCATTAAAGATACACTAGTACATATTGTATATCTATTTTCTTGTGTAAATATTATTGTAAATACTTATGGATACATCTGAAGTGGCAAACGTCTAAGGTAGCACGAATGGTTGACGACAAAATTCTCAGAATTACAATGTATACAAAAAACCCTATTTTCTGAGGCATACACAGACTGTCTGTGTATAGGGTGAGTACATGTATGCGGGATGTATGTGAATAGGGTGCGTACATACGTGGGTTGGATGTGTATAGGGTGTGTACATGCATGCGGGTTGTCTATGTATAGGGTGAGTATGTACGCGGGTTGGTTGTGTACAGGGTGAGTACATGTTGGTAAAGCCATGGAAAATTGAGAAGATGAAGATGCAGAGGTTCTAGATTCTGAGATCAAGCTCCCAGGAAGGTCTAAAGTGCTCAAATACATCAGATTCATCCATTGGTTCAAAAGGTATGTCTTATTTCTATGAATAGTTGGATTTTGATGTATGCATGAGGAGTGGCAATGGAGATTTGAGGATTCTTCCTAGAGAGACTAGTAGCTACATGGAATCTTCGACATAAGTCAGATCTACTGAAATACAGTGATGGTATATTCATCATTGATACTTCTTGTTGAGACACATCTTGTATTTCTTGGCACATGGATACATGTTTTTATGGTACATGGTTGATATCTTGTATTTATTGATGTATTGAGGGTCTGAATATCAGAAAGGGTTTGATGACTAAGATCATGTGATGGAAAGTATACTTGTTCGTGATTTCACATACCTATATGGCACATGACTAGAGAGAGACATATTTGTCTTGAGTAAATGTTATGTATGAGAATGCATGCACAAGGTACAATTATAGTCTGGATACAGTGACAGGATACAGGTCTATGTAAAAGAAGTTACAGAGGGTCGAAAGTTTTCAAGTGAAAGGAAACCCTAGTTCCAGAAGGCATATGTAGGCTGCATAACGGATAGGGCACGTACATAAGCGAGTTGCATAACATATAGGGCATATACATACATGGGATGCATCACTACAGGTCACATACCTGTTGTATTTTTGTAGATACATGTTCAATTCAGGTACAGATTAATTACATGGCAGTTGTACAGATTGGATACAGGTCAGTGGTATAGGATGATACAGTTGTACAACAATATATCTCATAGTGACATGTTGACAGTGGTTCCATCATTCTACTTCTACTTTAGGGTAGTTGGATGGGAAAAGGACAGGTGGTTGTAGCCACCTTCCGGTTGTAGATGGAGAACATAGGGGGTTGTAGCCTCCTTCTGGTTGTAGCAAGAGAATTGGGGAGTTGGAGCTTCCCTCAGATTGTAGCCTGAGAAAATAGGGGGTTGGAGCCTCCTTTCAGTATCAACTGGAAAACAAAGGAAGTTGGCACTTCCAATGAATGTGATTCTTCAAGACATATAATAAAAATAATTATGTGGTTTTCTCCTGATTTGGGTTTCCACGTAAAACACTAGTGTACTATGTATGTGTGTAATTGTTCATTTTGTATTGCTCATTATTGGATAATAATTCTACATTGATATAACACTTGGATTATTTGAAGAAAAATGATTATATTTACGCTATTACTGATTCACCCCCCCTCTCAGTAATCCAACAATTGGTATCAGAGCAGGTTCCTTCATAAATCAGTTTAACCACTAAAAGGTAGATCATGGAGAGTACCAACTTGTATAAAAATGGAATACCACAGTTTGATGGAGAGAAGTATGCTTTTTGGAGCATAAGGATGAAGACATATATACAGGCACATGGATTTCAAGTTTGGCAATCAATTGTAGATGGATACACAGAACCAGCAATTCCACCAACAAATGACAAAGCAGTGAAACTCGGTGAGAATAATTCCAAAGACAAAAGTGCACTTTTCAATGGTCTTAGTGATACGATATTCACCAAAGTTTCACATTGTAAATCCGCTAAAGAGATTTGGGACAAGGTTCAAAATATTTAGGAGATACAAAAGTCAAAGTAGCAAAGATTCAAACTTACAGAGGTCAGTTTGAACAACTAAAAATGAAGGAAGATGAGAATATTTCATCCTACTTCTTACGAGTCGATGAAATAGTGAATGAAATCATAGGATTGGGAGAAGAAATATAAGAATATGTAATTGTTCAAAAGGTACTATGATCTCTTCCTATGATATTTAACCCTAATATATCAACACTAGAAGAAAGATCGGATCTAAACTCAATAAGCATGGATGAACTGCATGGAATATTCACAACATATGAAATGAGAACTGAAAAGGAAAATCCAGATGTAAAAGAAGCAGCCTTCAAAGCATCCAAAAGATCAAAGAAAAAGAAAAAGCAATAAGAAGAATATAGCAGTAGCAGTGATGTCTCAGAAGATGATGAAGAAGTGGCCAACTTCGTCAAAAGACTGAACAAGGGAACTAACGATAGGTATATAGGTAAGCTTCCTTTAATTTGTTTTAATTGTGATGGTATTGGTCATTTTGCTAACAAATGTCCTCATAAGAAAAAGAGAAATTATGAAGGTTACTCAAAAGGCAAACACACATATAAAGGAAAAATAACTACAAAGAAAGTTTTCAAGAAAAACTTTTGCACCAAAGAAGACATCTCATCATCAGATGAAGATGAAGTCAGTGGCAGTGAGACATGAAGAGTTCTATTCATGGTAGTAAAATAATCTGACAAAGAAGACTCCGAAGAAGAATATGAAGAAGCCAAAGAAGAATATGAAGAAGTCGAAGAAGAAATTGAATAAGCAGAAGTTGACTATCGTGAAGAATTAATGTGTGCCATAGAAGTCATCATAAGAGAAAAGAAGAAAAACAATAAACTATAAGCAAAACTAGAACAGAGAAAAGACACTCGAGAACTAGAACAAATAATCACAAAATTGAAGGTTCAAATAGAAGAATATAAAATAATTGATGAAGAACTCAAAGAAAAGCTAGAAGAAAAGGACAGGATCATTGGAAACTTGGAAGCAGAGATTGTCACACTAAGAAAGGATATTCAAAAGACAAATATGCATAATAGCTCAAAAGTTTTGGATGACATTATCAACAGTCAAAAATCTCATCTTGACAAGTCTGGACTTGGATACAATCAGACAGAAAAGGGATCAAGCTCCAAAACAACAGAGAAAGAAACATATCCAAAAAGTTATTTAGACAGAGGAAGATTACAGGGACACTCCTCCACAGAGAAGATTCAGATTTCAGAATCAACAACAGATAGATAGGCCTCAAGAAGAAGAAGGATTCATAAGATCACCTCCTTTCATAAGATCTTTAACTCCCGGGTATCAAACTATATTTTTTGGTTTATGTTATGCATGTAATAATTTTGGACATAAATCTTTGAATTGCAGAGCTAACAACAGGAAAAATAACAACTTTGAGAGTCATACACAAAGGGGTTATTCAAGACGACTTAGTGAAACATAGAGAAGAAGTTACAACATGTTTGAATCTTTGAGCACTGAAGTGGAATGTTACAAATGTAACAATTTTGGACACGTGGCCAAATATTGTAGAATGCCAGTCCCTTCTAAAGAACCTCAACAGAATAACAAAAGTCACAGACATGAACCTCATAAAATGACATGGATAAGAAAGCAAGATTAGTATAGCAATGAAGAATGCACAATTTCTCTAACAACTAAGCAGAATAAACACGATTGGTATGTTGACAGTGGGTGTTCAAAACATATTACAAGTGATAGAGACAATTTTCTTGCATTACGAAAAGAAAGAGATGGATTAGTCTCCTTCAGAAATGATGATTCATCCAAAATCATTGGAAAAGGCACAGTTCGAATTGGGAACAAGAATGAAAAGAAATAAAATGTTCTACTAGTAGAAGATATGAAACATAATCTTCTAAGTGTGATTCAAATGTGTGACCAAGATCATAAAGTTACTTTCGATTCACAAAAGTGTGAGATAAGAAAAAAAGGTTTAGGGAAATTGGTCGCTACAGCTGCAAGAAATTCAAGCAACATATATGTGTTAAGTGAAATTGGAAATGAAAAGTGTTGTCTAGGAAAGGAAGATGAAAGTTGGCTATGGCACAGAAGAATGGGTCACATACATTTTGATAACCTTTTCAAAGTCAACAAAAGAGAAGTAGTCATAGAAATGCCCCAGATCATGAAACCAACCAACACTTTATGCAAGCATTGTCAACAAGGAAAGAAAACAAAGACCATGTTTAAATCAAAGGAATATTCAACGAAAAGACCACTGGAAATTGGGCATACTAATCTAGTTGGACCAACTAAAACAAAGGGCTTAAAAGGTGAGAAATACTTCATGTTATTAGTTGATGATTATACAAGAATGACTGCAGATTTACAAAGGCTTAAAAGGTGAGAAATACTTCATGTCATTAGTCATTGATGATTATACAAGAACGACCGCAGATTTCCTTTCTCAAGAATAAGTTGGAAGCTTTTTAAAACTTCAAGATATACAAGGAAATGGTTGAAAATGAAATGGATTCTAAAATCAAATGCTTGAGATCTGATAATGGAGGAGAGTTCACCTCAAAGGAATTTATGGACCACCGCACAATCATGGAATAAAAGGCAATTCTCTGCTAGACACCTCAAGTGAATGGAGTTGTTGAAAGAAAGAATAGGACGGTACAGGAATGGCTCGAACAATGCTAATGGATTCGTGGACTCGACAGATATTTTTGGACACGGGCAATGGTATTAACCATTCACATTCAAAACATAGTAATTCTCAGAAAAAAACACTCACAAAACTCCTTATGAACTATGGAAAGGAAGACCAACAAATGTAAATCACTTCAGAGTTTTTGGAAGCAACCTATATCAAAAGAGAAGATGGTGGGAATGGTAAAGTTTGACTCTCATGTGTGGACAAAGGAGTACTTGTTGGTTACTCAAGTACAAGGAAATCATACAAGTGTTACAATCTAATATTGAACAAAGTTGTGGAAAGCATCAACGTAACAATTGATGAAACAAAAGGGTGACCAAAATCAAAGGAAGAAAATGAATCAATGAAACAACCCTTAAAGAAGAAGCAGAAGATGAAAAATAAGTAGAAGAGGAAGATGGAGAATCCGACAGAAGTAGAAGATAAAGTTCAACAAATAGTCCAAAGACACCCAGTAAACGAAGACATGAAGAATCATCCTTTCGATCATATTATCGGAAACAAAGATGAAAAAGTTGAGAATAGAAGAAGAATATGCTCACCGTAAATTGTAAACAAACCTAGCACTCAGATCTACAATTGAACCAAACTGTATTTTGAAAGAAGCCAGGAAGGATGAATTTTGGGAACAAGGCCATGGATGAAGAACAACTGGATCAAATAAAGAAAATGACACTTGGGGAATTGGTCTCCAAGACCAAATAATAAGAATGTGATCGAAAAAAATGGGTTTTCAAGAATAAATTGAATGAATATGGACAATCTACAAGGAACAAAGTTAGACTGGTATGTAAAGGATATGCACAGATTGAAGGAATCGGCTCTTTGAAGAGACATTTGCCCCAGTTGCCAGAATTGAAATAATCCTCTTGTTTTAGCTTATGCATGCTCTAAAACTATTAAAGAGCACGTGATGGATGTGAAATCAACTTTTCCGAATGGGGAGTTTGAAGAAGAAGTCTACATTGAACAGCCGTAAGGATTTTAGTTGTCAGAGAACGATATTATGTATGAAAATTAAAGAAGTTGCCCAGATATCTAAACATGCTCCTAGAGCATGGTACCCTCTATAGACTAGATAAGTATCTACAATAGGCAAGGTTCGAAAAAGGAAGTGCGCATAACAACCTCTACATCAAGGTAAATACAATATTTTATTAGTTGAAGTTTATGTTGATGATGCTATTTTTGGTAGTGATGATGACAGGTTTAAGCCAGAAGTTTGTAAAAGAAATGCATAATGAATTTGAAATGTCGCTATCAGAGAACTATCCTTCTTCCTAGGACTTCGGATACATCAAAGAAACCATGGAATATTTATTTCAAAACCAAGTATATCATATAAATGCTAAAGAGGTTCAGAAATGGAAGACAGCAAACCGCTTATCAATCTCCATGCAAACCAGTTGCAAGTTGAGCAAAGACGATGATTCAAATTCTACGTGATCAAAGGAAATAAAAGTCAATGATTGGAAACCTACTATATGTGACAACATCCGCACTGCATGTAATACGTGCATAGTATATTGCAACAACATCATGTTGTACACAGGTACTTTGATTAAAACAAACTCTGATAGATATACATGTTGAGTAAGATAAGCCCATTCCACGTATTGTGATAATACAGCCTACCTATATCAATGAAGAACCCGTGATGCACCCAACATCTAAGCACATTCCAATCAAGTATCACTTACGGAGCAGGTTGCAGAAAAGAACATCAAAGTTGAGTATGGGCACAAAGGAACAAGTGGAAAACAACTTACAAACCACTTCCACGGGAAGCCTTTGAGTATCTTCGCCAGAGACCTAGAGTTATTTATAATTCAAAATGAATGATTTTTGAATGCTTATCTTATATGTCTTAGATTTACATGAGGAAGCACCATAAGAGGACAGTTCAGTCAGGGAGCAACCTGGATGGAAAGATACCTTTTCCATTGATGACAAAGAGGAGATATTTATCAGATGAATAGGATAGAGGCATGGTTCCGTGGGGAGACACGATCCGGGAGTGACGAGGTATGGTTATAGGGGGAACATGAGTGACATGATTTCAATATTGCATCAAAGTGTCACCCAATGTCAAAGGGGAGATTGTTGATTAAGGTCATTTGTCATTACGTCAACCCTGAAGAAAGCCCAATAGCAACAAAGGTTTTGGTAATGGACCCAAGTTTTTTTTTTTTTTTGATGTAAAGATGAATCATTACTATCTTGTCATGGTTGATAAGAAGTAAGCATGTATGAACTCCAAAGTGGTCCCTCATGGTGAAAGCCCTCACAAGAAGATGATTTTCGGAGGAGAGAATCCATGATTAATTGTTGAATAATGAGATGAAGGATAGTGAATTTATGGGCTGAAACTATCCTAGATGGAGGGGCTAGCTTGTCATTCCATTTCCAGTGGTATGTGGAACATCACATACCCCCTCACGGTTAGAGATTTATGACCATATGAAGTTGGATAACCCCTCACAAGTCTTATAGAAGCCCCCATGGTCAAAAGTGCTTTGAAAAAGAATAAATTATTTTAAATGAAGACCTAAAATAAGGAAAGAGTAAAGTTACATGAAGATATAAATAAGAGAAGTAAATCCACTCACCAAAGATACACTTGTACATTTTGTATATCCATTTTCTTGTGTAAATCTTATTGTAAATACTTTGTGGATACATCTGAAGTGGTGAACGTGCCTGAGGTAGCATGAAGGGTTGACGGAAAAATTCTCGAATTCACAAAAATACAAAAATCCCTATTTTCTCGAGTACGCACAGGCTGTTGTGTATGGTGAGTACATGTGATGTGAGTTGGTTCATGAATAGTGCATGAATAATGCTGGCTGGATGTTTATAGGGTGCGTACATGTACACGAGTTGTCTATGTATAGGGTGAGTATGTATGTGGAATTGCTGTGCAGGCTGTGGTGAGTAAGACAGAAAGCCATGGAAACTTGAGAAGATGAAGATGCAAAGGTTCTATATTCTGGAGATCAAGCTCCCAGGAAGGTTTAAAGTGCTCAGATACATCAGATTCATCCACTTGGTTCAAAAGGCATGTCTTATTTCTATGAATAGTTGATTTTGATGTATGCATTATATTCACAATGGAGATTTGAGGATTCTTCCTAGAGAGACTAGCAACTACATGGAATCTTCTGCATAAGTCAGATCTACTGAAATACAATGTTGGTATATTCATCATTGATACTTCTTGTTGAGACACATATTGTATTTCTTGGCACATGGCTAAAGGTTTTTATGGTACATGGTTGATATCTTGTATTTATTGATGTATTGAGAGGATAAATATCATAAAGGGTTTGATGTCTAAGATCATGTGAGGGAAAGTATACTTGTTTTTTATTTCACACACCTATATGGCACATGACTAGAGAGAGACATATTTGTCTTCAGTAAATGTTATGTATGAGAATGCATGCATAGGGTACAGTTATAGTCTGGATACAGTGACATGATACAGATCTAAGTGAAAGAAGTTACATAGGTTCATAAGGTTTCAAGTGAAAGGAAACCCTAGTTCTAGAAAGCATACATAGGTTTCATAACAGATAGGGCGCGTACATACGCAGGCTGCATAACATATAGGGTGCATACATACTAGGGTTTCATCACTACAAGTCATGTACTTGTTGTATTTTTGTAGATACATGTTCAGTTCAGGTACATATTGATTACAGAGAATTTGTACAGATTGGATACAGGTCAGTGGTACAGGTTGATACAATTGTACAACAATATATCTCTCAGTGACATGTTGACAGTGGTTCCATCATTCTACTTCTACTTCAGGGTGTTTGGACGGGGCAAGGACAGGTGGTTGTAGCCACCTTCTAGTTGTAGTCGGAGAACATAGGGCGTTGTAGCCTCCTTCTGGTTGTATCCAGAGAATTGGGGAGTTGGACCTTCCCTCAGGTTGTAGCCTGAGAAACTAGGTGTTTGGAGCCTCCTTCCAGTTGTAGCTAGAAAACAAAGGAAGATGGTGCTTCCAATGAATGTAATTCTTCAAGACATATAAGAGAAAGCATTATGTGGCTTTCTCTCGATTTGAGTTTCCACGTAAAACACTGGTGTACTATGTATGTGTTTGATTGTTCATTTCTTATTTCTCATTATTGGATAATAATTCTACATTGATATAACACTTGGATTATTTGCAGAAAAAGGATTATAATTACACTATTACTGATTCACCCCCCCCTCTCAGTAGTCCAACAATATCCTCCTTCCAAAACTAGGTCAAGGCATAGAGCCAACTCTTATCAAGCACATAGCCTTAATACACATACATTCCCTTGCACACAGACACTTGAAATAATTGCACTTAGCTCCAAAAATTCTACTTCTACCATACATTCTTCTTTTATTTATACTTTTACAAACCCTTACAATAGGGTCAAACATGGGAAAACCCCATGAGCCGATATCCCATAACCCATTACAAAAACCCTAAAGAACCCCTTACTGGGTCCACATAGCCTGAAAAATAAGTGAGATCCACGATCTCAGCTCCGCCTGGGCACTCCTTCCTCAACCAATGTGTCGAAGTACAAAAGTGGGCCAACTCTGACCAATGTTTACTTAAAACTTGGTCAAGGGCCAATAGGGTCCCACCTACCAGTTTATTATTAATATAGTTAAATAATAAATCTTGGCAATCATTTGCAAGCATAATATTCATCATTGCATTTTTAAGCGTCAACAAGGCCTTTGTGGTAGGAGTTGTCGAGTAGGGGATGTTGCAAATACAACCAACCTATCAGCTTGCATTGAATTAAGTTCCCTCTTAACATGAGTGATGTTAAATGATAGCAAATTCGAGATAAGCACCCAAACAACTTGGGTATAGAATTTCATCAACTTATTGCTAAGAATAGATTTTATGCACAAGATTCACAACAAGTTCAGAGTCACCAAAAACTGTAAGGTGACCGCAACCAAGGTTATAGGCATTTTCAATGCCTAGCAATAAGGCTTCAAACTCAATGACATTGTTCATGCAAGCAAAATCTAACCTATAAGAAAAGTTATGGATTTTACCTATAGGTGAGTATAAKATAATGCCARCTCCATTACCTTCATTTRAAGCATGAGCCATCAAAATTAATGTGCTACATACCATCTTCTAGATCAATTTGTTCCATCAAGTGAAAGATATCCATATTCTTTCCATTCTAGGGAACATATAAGTGTGTCCCATCAAGCGAAAGATATCCACCTATTAGGGCTTKCCAKCCTCTTCCTAGGATAATATAATAGTTTCTTACTAGCATGCCGATTACTTGGATGATAAGGGTTTTCCTTATTTCAGGATGTGCACATAGAACTAAAGTTACATTCTTGATTTCACCTATTGTTGACTGCTATAGACTGTTATAGGAGAAAATGCTTCTAGAATTTTCATTAGTACATGATAAGCCTAGCTCTTCCATAATGATTTTTGACATTACGCTTGGACCCGAACCACCATCAATTAGGAAATAATGGGATATCTTATCCATAATTTTTATAGAAATGAAAAATGGATGGTTTTTTACAGGGTGTCTAAAATTATTTACATCTATTTTATTTACAGTGAAATCCTCTTCTTGTGCCTCTTCAGAATGATTGGATATGGTGGAAGATTTTCCTTCAATATAATTCTTGATATGATTTTGTTGTTTAGGGATGGAAACCATGTCAAAAAGAGTAGCATCAGCCTTGATATTAGCCAATTGGTTAAGAATGTTATACTTGGAAGAGGGAAGAAGAGAAGGAACTCCTTGACTCTCAGCAATTTTGACAATTTTTACATTAGTACCTTGTGAAGATGAGGTTGGGGTGGAAGAAGCATGAGGAGGGTCATATTTTCCTTTAGGAGAATAAGATTTGTTCCTAGTATTTATGATCATGAGATCTTTTGGTTCTTCCCAGTCTAGGAAAACAATGGTGGTTTCGGGCTTCTTTCTAAAGATTTTGTCTCTGGCACTCTTCTTAACTTAATAAGTACTTTCTTCATGATTTTATTCGTAGAAGTTACACCAACTGTGAGACATGATGGCTTTGGGATGAAATTTGTTCTCATTTGTATTCCTAAAAGGAGCCGAGGAAGAATATTATGCCCCATGAGTAAGTGAGGGAACATTCCCCTTTCGTTCATAGGCTATCATTCGATTGTTCATATCTTGCACAAGTTGTAAGAGGGCAGAAATATCTATTTGTTTGACCGAGTCACCTTTAGGGAGACATGTTCTTTCAAGTTTCTCCTCATACTCCAATCAAGTGTGGAGAGTGGAGCCAAGATTGTAAATAGCCTTTTATTCAAGCCTTTGACGATAAGGAGAGGGAAGCGCATTATAGTAATGCATGAAGGCAGATTGGTTTTGGGGGCAGATTAGTTCAGGGATTTGATTGTACAATTTGGTGAAGCGAAGGTTAAAGGACTTAATAGTCTCACCATCTTCATAAGAAATATTTTTATATTCCCTTAACTGTTTGGTCGGGCTCTTAGATTGTCCATAAGTGGACTTGAACCAATAAACTAACTCTTTCCAAGTGGAAAGGAGCTTTGGAGGGAGATCAAAGAAATCAATTGTTTCTTTCCCTTCAAGGGAGTTAACAAATAAGCGCATGCATGTGTCATTGTCGTTAGCCCCAATATTATGAAAAGAATTATAAAATGCCACTAGGTGTTTGTTTGTAGAAACAATATTATTCCCTGAGAACTTAGGAAGATTCTCTTTAAACTTGGGTAACAGATGAGTAGCAGGTGCTAGATTCAAGGGAGAAGATATGTGCCATGGGGTGGTAGAAGCATCTTCCTCAAATTGGAAAATACCATACTTCTTTATAACTTTGGCAGGGTTGGTAGCTGATTGTACATGAACTTGATGACTATATAGAATACCAATTACCGATGAGGCTGAAGGTTGATATGATGAAGCACCTCCAACACCACTAGAACCACCCGCAGATGCCATTTTGGGAGTGATGGGTAAGGGATAAAAGGGTGAGCTGGTAGAGTCATACAAAGTCCTCCTTAGAGTGCTTCCTGTTGATTAAGGTTGGTTTTCATTGATGTCAACCCTTGAAGAAATACCCGTAGCACAAAGGTTTGGGTAATGGACCTGTTATCACACAATTTGTAGCTAGGTTAAAAGGCTAAAGGATAGAGGTCAAACTGGCATAACAGGAACCTTCCCCACCTAATGTCACCTCAATGGGGAGGTTCTTTCTATTTAGGGAGGTTATCCCAGGGGATATGTCCCCAGTAACCCGGGGTTTTGAAGAGGTTGAAGTATAAGGGTCAAGGAAAAAGTTCCTCCTCACAGGTTACCACCAAGGTCAGAAAGTCCAACTAATCAACCAATAAATGAAGTGTATGCCCTAATGAGAACACCTGTCCAGAATAAGACAATAAAAAAAGAGTATATGCAGGCTATAATTCAGTGGGTTAGTACTTCATGTAACTATCTGACATCAATATATAAGCAATGTGAAACAACAGATATTAATGAGATCAACGTTTTATCAATATAGCAGTGGAAAAGTATCAATTCATCAATAACTATTGAGATGATGTAGCCAACAACGTATTTAACCAATATTTTACTCAATATGTGCTTTCAATCATCATCTAATTGCTTATCATCAAAACATTTTGCGTCAAGATGGAATAACCAAGTGTGACGTCAGCCTAGTTAAAGTTAGCTAGTTAGTTAGGGTTTCAAATTTAAAAGTTTTGAGAGTTTGTTTGAGAAATATCACTTCAACGTTGTGTGTCTAAGATCAGTGCCTAAGGGTAGATGGATTCAATTAAGGAGAGGATACAAGGTTGAAGGAATGAAACGCTAAAGACAAGAGGGAAGGGTTCTAGAGTGTTGCAATGGTAGGGCCCTAGAATCAAAACCGTAGGGGAAAGAGGCTCACTCTGGTGTTTCTTAAGCAAGGCCTCGTGCTCTTTCCTCCTTCTTTAGGTCAAACTTGGCAAAACGGATAGCATAAAATATAAGTTAAAACAAGAGAATGAGGTGAGGGAAAGTGTTGCAATGGCAAGGCTTTATCACCAAAACCCTAGAAGATGGATGGCCCTAGGTGTAGATAACCTAGGCCTGGGACGTCACCTCCTTCTTAACCTTTAAAAATCAAAGCTATATTAAGGGAAGAAGTGAGAAGAGTGTAGCAAAGGCTCATCAATGGATGAATATTTCTCTCTAAGGGGACATGAAATAAGGACCTACTTCTGTGCTTGTCACCTAGGGTTTTAAAATCAACAAATTTATAAGTAAATGCAAGAATATAAACCTACAACCATTCAATTAAGAAGTTTTGCAAGAAAAACACTTACATATCATGATGAAAATCATATGCAAACCCTAGTTGTAAACTGATGCAAGAGAATCTCAAGCGAGCCAGCGCGGGGATAAAGGACGGATGGAAAAGCACCCAACGCAAATTTTGAAATATCTTGAATCATTAATGAAGCCATCAAGAAGGAGCGCACTTGTAAAATGTAATCGAACCTTGAGCGATCCTCTCTCATCCTTAGTAGGTAGAAGGCATTTATGGTAGTTAATTCAAGTAGATAAAATTCAATTCTAGATTAGACAGTTTAGAATGAAAGAGGGAAACGGGATATAGACACCCTCATTGTGTAATTAACATAGAGAAGAAGAGAACAAAAGAATAGAAGAGAGCATAGAGAATAGAAGAGGAGAAGAAGAGAGCTATGTAGCCAAACTCCATGTACAGAAGTTATGAATTAATACAAGAAGGCTTTGATTCATATTCATGGTGTTCATGTATTCTCTATGTATGCAATTTTGGATGTTATGCTCATGAATGTTTTACTCTTTATGTCATGCAATTGCTTTTATTCTATGTATGAATGATTTCTTGTTGAATGTTTGAAATCTGAGAGAGAGTAAGGGAAATGAGTTTCAATTGTTTCTCTATCTGAGCAAGAGTTCATGCAAGGAGTGCAGTTGAATTTTCCGCAAGGAGTGTGTCGACAAAGTGTTCAGAGGTTTGTCTCTAAAAGCTCAGGAGATATAGCTTTGTTCTCATTCTCTTAGAAGTGCAATTGGGCACAGGAGCCGTGCAAGGTGTGCACAGGCCGAGTATAGTTTCAGGTTTGGTGACCTGGAGGATTGGTTGAGAGACTGCTACTACAGGAGTGCACAGAGTCAAAGGGAGTTCAACACTTGAAGGTGTTTGAAGGTATGTCGCAAGGAGTGTGAGCAGGAGTTTTCTAAAAGACTCGAAGTCGTGGGATAAGTTCAGAAGGATTTTAACCTTCAAAGGGGTCGAAGGACGGCAAGAGGCCAAGTACCTGGAAAATTTGAAGGAAGGTGTAGGGACGTCTACCGCAGGAGGACAAGTTCCAAAGAGTGAGAGATACTTTTTTTAGTTTGTGCAGAAGTTCTCAAGGGAAGAACGGACGGTCTGAATTCTCTGAGGAGAATTCGCGAAGTCCCGTGAGCTATTATATCTCATGAAAGAGCAGGGGAGTTACGCCGAGTATTCCCAAAGGTTCTAAGCTCATGAGGAGTAGAGTCATAGATCCAAGCCACAAGAGCCATTGGATTTACCCGTGAACTTCTATTTCGGGTTTTCACGAGTGGAAGTCCCATAATTTTGGCAACAGGACTCGCGAAATCATGAAACATGAAGTCCCGAAGGCCGAAAGGATTGTGTGGGCCACATAATTTGCAGGGTGGATAGGTGGTGAACTATCGACATGGAGTCAAAATATGTTGACCATTTCGGGGTTTCATGGGGCTAAGTTCCGAATTCTTTGCATTAGGATTCGCGATATGTTGACCATTTCGGGGTTTCATGGGGCTAAGTTCCGAATTCTTTGCATTAGGATTCGCGATATCGCGAAGTCCAAAGTCCCGATGGAGTGAAAGGCCATTGAAAGGTCAAAGCTTATGAGCGCATCGGAGTTTTGGTAAATTGGGTTTCGGGAACCGCGACAATGATTTGCTTGACATCACGACCGCCGAAATCGCAATAAGGAGAAATCCGAAAGAGAAAGAGGAAAGGTCAAGCGTTGACTGCTTCGAGTTTTCAGAGATTGAGAGACAAAGCGCTTGACCAATGGATTTGCGAAGGTGTGAAGTCTGACCTCCCGAAGTATAAGGGGGAATTTCTCAAAGTTAGTTGTGGGTGTAGATTTCCCAAAAGGGAAATAGAAGAGCATTTTCCAAAATCTCTTCGGGCCAGCGTAAGAGAAACGATCCTGTGTACGTGGACCTTATGACCTGTGGGTTAAGGAGGGCTACATCAGGTTTGGTATCAGAGCACAAAATGGTTCTTTGCTTTCTGTAGCAGAGAAAAGGAGAGTTCACCATGTTGCAGAGAAGAAGGGACAGACAAACACCTGACCCACCAAAGGAGAGGGAAATACCGAGAAGAAGAGGTAGGCAGATGACTGATCCCTCCATGGAAAAAGAAATGCATGATTTACGCACCAGACTTGAGGACATGTAGATAACACATAGACGCACAGTCAGTGCTGGGGATCTTAGTGATTCCAAAAGTGAAATTGAGGCTGAACATGAAGAAGAAGTTGCAGCCAAAGATGCATCAAACGAACGTTTGATTAGGGCTATTGCAAGAATGGGTGCTAGAGTGAAAATGGACATTCCAGTTTATGAGGGAAATCTGGATGCAGAGGAGCTTCTAGACTGGATTAGATCCCTATACACATACTTTGAATATGAAGATGTCGAAGAGGACAAGAAGGTCAAACATGTTGTCACAAGATTAAAGGGACATGCAGCATTGTGGTGGGATGAACTACAAGCTGACAGACGCTGCAAAGGCAAGCAGAAGATCAAAATCTAGGACAGGATGATTGTGAAGATGAAAGTGAAATTCATCCCCAGAGATTACCAGATTACTCTGTTTCGAAGGATGAAAATTTGAGACAGAAGATGATGACAGTGAAATAATACACTGAAGAATTCTACAAGATGAACATCTGGTCAGGTCATCAGGAGAGCGATGATGAAAAAGTTTCAAGATACATGAATGGCCTGAGATACGACATTCAGGATGAGATGAGCATGGTAACTATCCGAATGGTGGAAGATGCTTATCATATGGCTCTAAAAGCTGAAGAGAAGCTGAGCCGAAAGTAGGGTCAAAGAGGCCGAAGCAGAAGTCAACCCAAAGGCAAATCAGTTGCCCAGGATAAATATCAAAAGCCTAAGGAGGACTGGAAGAAACCTCAAACTCGAACTGATAGAGGTGGAAGCTCACAGCGAGGGAAATATGTTGAACAGAGAGGGAAGCATACCGAGCAGAGAGGAGATTATGCTGATAAAAATATTTTTTCTCGTACCAGAGGTAGAGGAAGAGGAAGAGGTGGAGTAATAACCTGCTTCACATGTGGAAAGAATGGGCATAAGTCTTACGAGTGTCCAGATAAAAATAAGGAGAGTGGAGAGACTCACAGCACCGAAGCACAAAGGTGAGACATTGAGGCGGAAGATGCTTAAGGTGGAAGATCACTGATGATGTGAAAAGCTCTTTTGACACCAGAGAAAGAGGTGGAGAGTTCAGTCCAAAGAAACAGACTTTTCTGGACTGCTTGCAAAACCAAGGACAAGATATGCAACGTCATTGTGGATAGTGGTAGCACAGATAATATTGTTTCTATAGAAATGGTAGAAAATATGGAGCTGGAAACGATTGATCATCCAAGCCCATACAGAGTTTAGTGGCTACAAAAAGGACATCAGGTAATTGTCACTAAACAATGTTTAGTTGAATTTAAGATAGGAGGATATAATGATAAGATACTTTGTGATGTTATTCCCATGGATGTTTTTCATCTATTGTTGGGTAGAACATGGCAATATGAAAGGAATGTGATTCATGATGGGAGAATGAACACATACACCCTAGAGAAGAATGGGAGGACTCACATGTTGCTTTAAATCAAGGATAAGGAGGTGAAACCGGAAGTAAGTAACACTGTACTTCTCATGAGTGGGAAGGAACTTCTTACAGAGGTGAAGAAGAAGGAGGATCCACAATTCATTGTGGTCAGGAAACCGAAGATTTTTTTGACCAGCACAAGAGTGGACGATTTACCATAAGAAGTTCAGGAACTATTGGAAGAGTTCACTGACATAGTAGTGGATGAATTACCTCGTTCGTTTCCACTGATTAGAAGTGTGAGTCATCATATTGATCTCATACCTGGAGCCAGTTTTCCAAACAAATCCGCGTACAAATTGATGCCACAAGAGAATGAAGAGGTTAAAAGACAAGTCCAGGAGTTGTTGGACAAAGGATTGGTTAGGGAAAGCTTGAGTCCATGTGTTGTTCCGACAGTACTCAGTCCGAAGAAAGACGGAGGCTGGAGGATGTGTACTGACTCGAGGGTGATTAACAAGATAACCATCAGGTACAGATTCCCATTGCCAAGGATGGATGATCTGATGGATTTCTTGAGTGGAGAGAAATTCTTTTCAAAGATTGATTTGAAAAGCGGTTATCATCAAATCCGTATGAGAGAAGGTGATGAATGGAAGACAACATTCAAAACCAATGAAGGGTTGTATGAATGGCTTGTTATGCCATTTGGCTTAACAAATGCATCGAGTACCTTCATGAGGTTAATTAACGAATTCCTAAGGGATTTCATCGAAAAATTTGTTATCGTATATCTGGATGACATACTGGTTTTCAGTAAAACAGTGGCAGAGCATCTGAA
The DNA here is from genome assembly GCA_010110895.2 of Picea sitchensis. Lineage (NCBI taxonomy): Eukaryota > Viridiplantae > Streptophyta > Pinopsida > Pinales > Pinaceae > Picea > Picea sitchensis. The sequence goes on along the minus strand of SNQJ01S0034269.1, from coordinate 8,781 downwards.
ACATTTGGCTACAGTGATGCAGAGGTTACAGCAGGAGAAGTTGTTGATAAACATGAAGAAATCCTCATTCATGAAGATAGATCTCATTTACTTGGGATTTGTTATTTCTGCAGATGAGTTTAGGATGGATCCAGATAAGGTGGAGGTAATCAAGAATTGGCCATCACTGAAGAATACCTTTGAGGTGAGAATTTTTCATGGATTATCTAGTTTCTACCAAAAATTCATCAGGAATTTCAGTGGAATTAGTGCACCGATGATGGATACAGTGAAGAAAAGACACAAGTATTTTCACTGTACAGAAGAAGATGAGAAGAGTTTTAATCTGTTGAAGAGGAACATTACGGAACAACCAATTTTGGTGTTGCCGTATTTCCAAAAGACATTTCAGGTGAAATGCGATGCAAGTGGATTTGCAATAGGGGCATTCTTGAGTCAAGATGACAGGCCAATAGCATACTTCAACGAGAAGTTGAATGAAGCCAAATTCAAATACTCCACATATGACAAGGAGTTCTATGCTATTTTACAGGCACTGAAGAAGTGGAGGCATTACTTGATCCCAAAAGAGTTTGTCTTATATAGTGACAATCATGCATTGCAATTTGTGACTCAACAGGAAAAGTTGAATCAAAGACATGTTAAATGGGTTGAATATATGCAGAATTTCACTTTTGTGATTAAACACATTTCTGGTACTGCTAACAAAGTCGATGATGCTTTGAGCAGGAAGTGTCTGCTATTGCAGGAGTTCAGAGTTAAAACACCGGGTTTTGATGACCTCAGGGAGATGTACAGAGATGATCTAGATTTTAAGGAGGCGTACGAAGCAGCTGAGAATCCAATTCTCAGGGATAGAAGCCAATGGACATAATACATGATCCAGGAAGGATTACTGTTTAAAGGTAATCAGCTTTGCATTCCAAAATGCTCCATGAGGGAGAATTTGCTGAAGTAGAAACACATTGGAGTATTAGCAGGACACATTGGTCACGACAAGACATTCACAAAGTTAAATGAGTCATATTTTTGGTTGGAAATGTGAGCAGACATCAAGAGATTCGTGGACAGATGTAGAATTTGCCAGCATTCGAAGGGAAGGAAACAGAATGCAGGGTTTTATCAGCCATTGCCCATACCTGAGAGGCCATGGGATGCAGTTAGCATGGATTTTATAATGGGGTTGCCAAGAACACAAAGAGGTTTTGAATCAATATTTGTGGTGGTGGATAGATTTTCCAAGATGGCACACTTCATTCCATGTCAGAAGACCAGTGACGCAACTCACATTGCAAATCTGTTTTTCAAAGAAGTCATTCGACTTCACGACTTACCAAGGAGCATAGTTTTAGATCGAGACACAAAGTTCATAGGAAACTTTTGGAGGACCTTATGGAAGAATCTGGGAACTAACTTATCGTTTAGTTCAGCTTATCATCCTCAGACGGATGGACAGATAGAAGTGGTGAACAAAAGTCTGGGAGACTTTCTGAGAAGCCTGGTGACAGAACACCACAGCCAGTGGGAAAACATATTACCATAGGCAGCGTTTTCTTATAATGACTTAGTTAACAGAAGCACGGGGCAGAGTCCATTTCAGGTTGTCTATGGCATGCAGCCGAGAGTAATTTTTGAGTTGATGGATTCAGAACAGATTGCGATTAGGAGCGCTAGTGCAGAAGATTTCGCAGAGGCGATGAAGGAACTTCACAGCCAGGTGAAGGAGCGTTTACAGATTTCGAGCCAGGAATATAACGCAGAGCAGATCAACACAGGAGACAACTTCAATTTGAGGTTGGTGATTTGGTTCTGGCACATTTCAAGAAGGAAAGGTTCTTGAGAGGAACATATAATAAACTGAAGATGAAGAAAATCGGACCATGTAAGGTCTTGAATAAATTTGGGGATAATGCTTACGATATTGAATTACCCAATGGGATCGGAATTTCTCCGATATTCAATATCTCAAATTTGTACCCATATAAAGTTGAGGAAATAGGGACAAGAAATGAACAACCAGAAGTCCAGTGGACAAAGAAGATGCCAGTTGCAGAAAAGCCGCAGATGGAGTGCATACTAGACAAAAGAGTGAGCAAGAAGACCAGGCAGAAGCAATACTTTGAATATTTGGTCAAGTGGAAGGGCCATCCAGTTGAAGATGCCAGCTAGGAGAATGAAGCAGAGGTCCAGAGGTATGGACACACCATATGCGAGCTCATGGACAGGAGCCCATGAAAATTTTCAAGCCAGGGAGTATGATGTAGGAGCATCTCAAGCGAGCCAGCGCGGGGATAAAGGATGGCTGGAAAAGTGCCCAACGCAAATTTTGAAATATCTTGAATCATTAATGAAGCCATCAAGAAGGCGCGCACTTGTAAAATGTAATCGGACCTTGAGTGATCCTCTCTCGTCCTTAGTAGGTAGAAGGCATTTATGGTAGTTAATGCAAGTAGATAGAATTCAATTCTAGATTAGACAATTTAGAATGAAAGAGGGAAATGGGATATAGACACCCTCATTGTGTAATTGTAACGTAGAGAAGAAGAGAACAGAAGAATAGAAGAGAGCATAAAGCATAGAAGAGGAGAAGTAGAGAGCTGTGTAGCCGAACTCCATGTACAGAAGCTCTGAATTAATACAAGAAGGCTTTGATTCAGATTCATAGTGTTCATGTATTCTCTGTGTATGCATTTTTGAATGTTATGCTCATGAATGTTTTACTCTTTCTGTCATGCAATTGCTTTTATGCTATGTATGAATGATTTCTTGTTGAATGTTTTAAATCTGAGAGAGAGTAAGGGAAATGAGTTTCAATTGTTTCTCTATCTGAGAAGGAGTTACTGCAAGGAGTGCAGTTGAATTGTCCGCAAGGAGTGCATCGACAAAGTGTTCATAGGTTTGTCTCTGAAAGTGCACAGGAGATAACTTTGTTCTCATTCTCTCAGAAGTGCAGTTGGGCACAGGAGATGTGCAAGGTGTGCACAGGATGAGTATAGTTTCAGGTTTGGTGACCTGGAGGATTGGTTGAGAGATTGTTGCTGCAGGAGTGTACAGAGTCAAAGGGAGTTCAACACTTGAAGGTGTTTGAAGGTCTACCGCAAGGAGTGCGAGCAGGAGTTTTCTGAAAGACTCGAAGTCATGGGAGAAGTTCATAAGGATTTTAACCTTCGAAGGGGTCGAAGGAGGACAAGAGGCCAAGTACCTGGAAAATTTGAAGGAAGGCATAGCAACGTCGACCGCAGGAGGACAAGTTCCGAAGAGTGAGAGATACTTTGTTTAGTTCGTGTAGAAGTTCTCAAGGGAAGAACGGATGGTCGGAATTCTCTGAGGAGAATTCGTGAAGTCCCGTGAGCCGTTAGATATCACGAAAGAGCAGGGGAGTTACGACGACTATTCCCAAAGGTTCTAAGCTCAGGAGGAGTAGATTCATAGATCCAAGCCACAGGAGTCGTTGGATTTACCCGTGAACTTCTATTTCGGGTTTTCGCGAGAGGAAGTCCCATAATTTTGGCAACAAGACTCACGAAATTATGAAACGTGAAGTCTTGAAGATCGAAAGGATTGTGTGGGCCATAGAATCTGTAGGGTGGACAGGTGGTGCACTATCGACACAGATTCAACCTCCGTTGACCATTTTAGGGTTTCGTGGGGCTAAGTTCTGAATTCTTTGCATTAGGATTCACGATATCACGAAGTCCGAAGTCCCGACGGAGTGAAAGGTCGTTGAAAGGTCAAAGCTTGCGAGCGCATCAGAGTTTCAGTAAATCGGGTTTCAGGAATGTCAAGAACGATTTGCTTGACATCGCGACCTCCGAAATCGCGATAAGGAGAAATCCAAAAGAGAAAGAGGAAAGGTCAAGCGTTGACTGCTTTGGGTTTTCGGAGATTGAGAGACAAGGTGCTTGACCACTAGATTCGCGAAGGTGCGAAGTCCGACCTCCCGAAGTATAAGGGGGAATTTCTCGAAGTCAGTTGTGGGTGCAGATTTCTTGAAAGGGAAATAAAAGAGCATTTGCCGAAAGCTCTTCGGGCCAGCGTAAGGGAAAAGATCCTGTGTACTTGGACCTTCCGACCTGCAGGTTGAGGAGGGTTGCATCATAAACCTTCCTTCAAGAGAAATGCCAAACATGCCAAGAAAATCCTTCCATCAACAAGTGCGCCTCACTTTAAAAGACCAAATACCCAAGTAGGGCACAAAAACTAGACCTCACAAGAGAGTGAGTTGTGTTGTTATGTCAAATGAGGGAAAAAAATCCTCAATATATAGTGTATCATGACCTATAATTAAAATTAGGTCATTAAAAATAGCCAATAAGGCTACAAACCAAAAATCATATTGTTTTCACATTAAATGCTAAGTAAAATACCTAAATGAGCAAAAAGTGAGAAGTCAAGCCCCTTTGAGGGAGACGTTAGGCCCTTTTGGGGCTAGTCTAGCATCTAGAAGTCAAACGTTATCCCTTCCTGGGCTCCTCCAAGCTTCCAATACGTGCCAGCCATCCTGTCAAACTACCACACGCTCAAGGTGACGTCAAGGCCTCCTAGGTGACGTCCTGGTCATCAAAGGGAAACACTCCATCTGAGAAGGGTCAACCCCCCTGGGCTGGGCTCAGCCAAAGTGTCCTGGATGGAACGTCCTTATTCTTCTCATGTGCAAGAGCTCAACCAATCACTGTCCTGTCTCTGCCCCTGATGGGATCCCAGCAACCATCTGATGGGCTCTTCAACCCCATGGAGGTCCGAGCTAATCATCTCCCCATGTGTACTGGTCCAACTGGTACCTGTCCGTCGGGCATGGTCCTACACATCAAAAAAATTTCTCTCCATGGGCTCATTAGTCACAGGTATCATATCAATGTCAATCACATTTCATCATTAATTTTATCAAATACATGCATAAAACCCCTGATATATCAATCAATAGCTCAAAGACATTACAATGGCCTACAATACAAAGCCGAAGAAAAAGACAAAATACCCTATTGGGCTAGCATCCATAAGAAAAATAAAGTCTCCAAAGGGTACCATCCAAGCCATGTAAAACGAAGTGATGTGGTCAAGGGGATGTCCAGACATATGGGTAGAGTGAAAGATAGGGATGCATGATATTATCTATGGGTTCCTTTGTAGAAGGCGAGTTGTACCCATCATGGATGCAATTCTTTCCAAGCCCTTTATTGCCTTTATTCTTTTCTTTTCTTTATTTGATTTCTTCTTTTTATTTCAAGGACTAACTAGAGGACACTGCCTTGGCGTGGTGACCAGAGCTGACAGTGTTACCCACAAGAACTTTCACAGAGATGATAAGGTTGGCTCGTGATGAGACCCCCTTTCCCTTGGCCATGCAACCAAAGGTCATTGCTCTGGCGTGGTAACTAGATAACGACAATGTCATATTGCTAGGTACCCATGAACATAATAGGCTGGCTCGTAATGAGACCCCCTATCCTCTTGGCTAGGTCTTTTTTTTGTTATTTTTCTTCGGGTCCCTCTTATTTCTTGTTGAGAGGATTTTTATTGCCTTCTCAGGGATCCCTGGGCGAGGCATCTCTAGGTTTCATTTTTATGGATTTTAGCTTTTACCAGCTGCTTTTACCTTCTGTGCCTTTAACCTCTTCTTCCCATGAGATAAGGTGCAACCCCACAAACAAATCATCCTAATGCCCAGACTAGGGGAACGGGACAGATGAGTGGGAGATAAGATGTAAAAGTGATGATATGATGGGAGCGGACAATGGCTCTTTAGAAATCCCCCTGGTGGCAAACCAAAACCTATGGGTACAGGCTTGCTAGGACAGCCTGTCAATCCCCCCAACCATGGTCAAGTGGGTTAATGTAATATCCAAGCAGTTGTCAGAAACAAAAGGAGTAAGACACATATATCTTAAGGTTATAATGATCAAATGTGACACATACCATGATACCTGGAATAATTACCTCATGAAGAAAGAGCCTTTTCTGATACAAAACCAAGCC
>SNQJ01S0034268.1:78742-92229 GCA_010110895.2 Picea sitchensis | reverse complement strand
TGGATCACATCATTTAGACACTTGTTTTTTAGAGGTGTTGATCTATCTTTTATAGTCTTTGTAGACTTGTCTATTTGTGAATTGGTTTTCATGACTGACAAAGGCTATTGTGTAGAGTTGAGTGGGAAACAATATGTGGCAAGATGATCCAGATTTTAGAGTTCAGTTTTGGTTTTATGTTAGAGGTCCTTTTGTATGTTCCATCAGGGATGTCTAAGTTTGACTTTGGTCAAAACTTTTTGTATGAGATTTTGTAAATAAAATGACTCTTTGGTGAATTGGAATGAAACAAAGGATTTATTTATGTCTCATCTGTCTTGATTATGATATTGGTGTCTTTACTTCTGTATTTACATTTATTTCAACAACTGTTATATTCAGAAAATTGCATAAAAAGTAAATTTCCAACAAGCTTTTTATCGATAAAAGACTAGCCTAAGCACTAGTAATTAATACTTATGCATTAGGGTGTTATTTTTGTTGGATATAAACCTAGGGTGACATTCCCGTCTATTTTTATTTATCCAAGAAAAATATGAAAATGCTTGAGTAAGATCATTTCATATCTTTTCCTCAATAACCCGAAAGAAAACTCTGTCGCCAATTTCATAACTTTGGTCAACGCAATGCACATCAACATAACTCTTCTGCTGATATTCTGCTTCTTTAATCCTATGTCTTATCGATTGAATATGTTCTTCCATTTCTTGAATCACTTCTATTCCTTCCAGGACCCTATCCTCAATTCGATCCCAACTCAACAACATCCAACGCGGTCTTTGGTAAAGAAACTCAAACAATGTCATCTTAATCGTACTTTGATAACTATTGTTGTATACAAACTCTACTAGTGGAAAGAAATATTCACAACGTTTTTTTTGGTCCATTAGATACATACTAAACATATCCTCCAAAATCTAGTTCATTCTTTCTATTTTTCCATCTGTCTCTGGGTTGTAAATGTGTTGAACCTGCACAAAATAGACCTAGCTAGAAACTACTACACACATTTGCAGAGAGAAATTGAGAAAGAAGAAGAAGGAGAGAAAGAATGGAAGAGTTATCATTAACCGTAATCCACACTCAAAGCGTGATTAATTTACAATAGATATAGGCTACATGAGTAACTAATGCACCACCGTAAGGATCTACAGAGATCTAGAAACTCACTGACAGAGACTGGAGTGAACTACCACCTAGTCCCACTTAATTGATCCATTCAATCATCAATTGATTGAGACACATGTTTGGAAGTGAGAGAGATACATGCAACTCCTAGTGATTAAACCGAGGTTACCATGCATGTGTGAATTCCTCTAGTCTAACTGAGTGTAATTGACTCTTAACTGAAGAGGAACATCCTATTTTGTAGGGAAATATTTTCTAGAGAGAATATTATCATCTAAGGAATCATTCTCAACATTGGACTATAAAACTTAAGAAAATAATTATATGTCAGTGTGTAATATCTCCAACACCTCCCTTGAACACTACTAGGGTGTACATGATGAATGTATCTCGGAAACAAAGGCCATGTTAGGTACCCATTGTACAATGCATATAATAATTAAACATTGAAAAAATGAGGAAAGAGGGAAAACCTCATGGGAAACCCCTCCCCCCCTCAAATTACAATGCATAAAAAAAATGATAAGGAACAAAAAAACAATTTCTAAGCAACCATGTCCTTCACTCCAAGAAGACCTTGCAACTATGCAAGTTTGTGCTCATTGAATATTTTGTTGAAGATGCAGATGTCTGCATGGATCTGATGAAGTAGATGCATCATTGATATGTCCACACATATCCACTTTCTCTTCTTGTAGTGAATAATATCCAAATAAAGTTTGGATGAAATTTTGAAAACCGTGCGATCGTTTCCAGAAACATGCTGAAATTTTGTTGATTTTAAAATGATCACGACTTCACTTCCCAGACTCCATTTTGGATGATTGTTTTTTGAAATTGGATATTTTTCCAAGAGGAATTCAAATATACAATTTGTTTATGTAAATCATGATCATAAAATATCATAATTGAGTTTGATGTGCGTGACTCCCTTTTTGTCTCCTGAGATGCATGCATGGTGCATGAAAACGTGTCTGCATGTGACTCCTGAGATGAATGCCATATATATTTCACATGAAATTCAGATTTTTTTTTTGAAATGGAGTAGAAATCATCTTCAATTAATGGAATACAAATTAGTGCAAATACTTTTGTAGAAGACTCTTCATAATAAGAGGCTTGATCTTGTGATGGCTTCTCTTCTGGCTCTATTTGTTCAACCTCCTGCATGAAATATTCACAATCTTTTTTACACCCAAATAGAACCTCCAATATAGGCCATAATTCATTTGGAGTTGATTTTTGTGAGTCATCATATACTTGATGGAGAATTTCAGTAGAAATAAACCAGAGGATATGTCCTATGGCCATATCTTGTCTATTGAAAAAATCATTTCTCTCATCTACGGAATCATGATCTACTTCCATTTCCATATTTATTTGGTACAAGCCTTTGCATATAAGAAAAATCATAATTGTTGGCTTCCACTCCAAATAGTTATGATGCATGAGAAGTATTGTCGATGAATAATCCATATTTTCTGCATTCTTCAATCTTCAGTACTTGCAAAAAATAATGGTGTAGATTTTTCTTAGCAGACCGTCAGCTCTGATACCATGTAAATGTGTTGAACCTACAAAAAATAGATCTAGCTAGAAAATACTACACACGTTTGCAGAGATAAATTGAAAAAGAAAAAGAAGGAGATAAAGAATGGAAGAATTCTCATTAACCGTAATCCACACCCAAAGAGTGAATAATTTACAATAGATATAGGATACATGAGTAACTAATGTTCCATAGTAGTGATCTAGAGAGATATAGAAACTCATTGACATACACTAGAGTGAACTGCCACCTAGTCCTAGTTAACTGATCCATGCAATCATCAGTTGATTGAGACACATGTGTGGAAGTGAGAGAGATACATGAAACCCCTGGTGATAAAACCAAGGTTTCCATGCATGAGTGACTTCCACTAGTCTATGTGAGTGTAATTGACTCTTAACTGAAGAGGGACGTCCTATTTTGTAGGGAAATATTCTCTAGAGAGAATATTCTCATCTAAGGAATTGTTCTCAACATTGGACTGTAAAAATTAGGAAAATAATTATATGTGAAAGTGTAATATCTCCAACATGGGTGATATGTTGTACTAAAGTTCAGTTGTGTTCCCAAATCCTTCTAGAAGTTGGTCCAAAATTGTTCTGTAAACGTCGATCCCAGATCATATATGATCCTTCTTGCTACTCTGTGTAACCTCACAATCTCGTTAACGAAAATTATGGCTACATATGGTGCTTGATACGTCATAAAAACTGGAATAAAGTGTGCACTCTTCATTAGAGTGTCAACTACCACAAAAATCGAGTCGTGTCTCCTTGCCTTCAATGGAAATCCAACAATAAATTCCATCTAAATTACTTCCCATTTTGATTCAAGAATAACGTGTGGATGTGACAATCCTCCTGGATGTCTATGTTCATCCTTCACTTGCTGACATTCTAGACGTCTCACCACGTAACCAACTATGTCTACTTTCATTCCCTTCTAGAAGAATAAAGGCTTAAGGTCTTACTTCATCTTTGCGACTCCCGGATGAGCCATGTACACTTATTTATGAGCTTCACTCAATATCAAACTTCTTAATTCATTGTTAAGTGGTACACAAATTATTCCATTAAATATCAACAATCCATCATTTTATAAATAGTAACCTTGAAATTTTGATACCATCATGGTATTTCATCCAATATTATCCTTAACTTATTTATACCAGACATCTTCAATATGTAAAGTTATAATCCTTTCTCGAAGATTCGTCTTAAGAGGTATTACTGAGAATATGTGTGGTCTCGGACTCAATGCATATGTCACTCTGTTCACCATTACTTTAATATAAGTAATCTTTCGTATTCACTAAGTAATTCTGACCAATGCCTATGTCGTGTGTTCGGTCACTTTGCGTAAATATATGCTGCAATCCACAATGATCTGCCTTTAATTCCAATTTTTTTGCAATCAAATAATGTCTCCAAACTCTCAAATCATATACAATTCCGTGTAAGCGATTACTCAACCATATTGCATCAAAACTCTTCCTAAACCTTCCTTGGATGCATCCGTGCATACCAAGAATTCCTTGTCCATGTCGGGGAATTTCAGTATTGTTGTCATCAACAAATCTTTAAGCTTTTGAAATGCTTCTGCACATTTCTCTATCCAAACAAACTTCTTGTTTTGATTTTGCAATTCTGTGATCGGATTCGTTATCTTCGAAAAGCCTTCAACGAATCATCGGTAATATCCTTCTAAACAAATAAAACTATGCACTTCTTGTACATTTGTCGGTGTTGGCCATTCCATAATACCCTCTACTTTCACTAGATCCACAATGATACCTTCACGAGATATGATATGTCCCAAGTAGTAAATCTTGGATTGATAAAAATAACATTTCGATAACTTCCCGTACAATTTGTTTTCTCATAGAAACTATAGGAACAATATTAAATGTTCATCATGCTCTTCTTTCATCCGAGAATAAATCAATATGTAATCAATAAATACTTGAACAAACTTGTCCAAGTATTCACAAAACACATAATTCATCAAACTCATGAATACCCACGAGGGGTTCATCAATATGAATGGTAAAACTGTAAACTCATAGTGTCTAAATCTCATCTTAAATGTAGTCTTAGGGATATATTCTTCCTTAATTTGTAATTGATGATATATCGATCTCAAATCATTCATCAAAAACACCATTGCTTCCTTCATCTGGTCAAACAGATCATCTATTTTTGGTAACAGATATTGGTTCTTGATCGTCACTTTTTTCAATTGACGATAGTCAATACAAAGTCTCCCTGATCCATCGTTCTTTCTCACAAAAATAACTGGCACACCGCAAGGTGACACACTTGGATGTATAAGTCCCAAGTCCAAAAATTCCTTCAATTGCATTTTCAATTCCTTCAATTTAGGCATTGACATCCGATATGGCGTTCTCGGTATTAGTTCAGTTCTAGGTTTCAAGTCTATTGTAAAATCCAACTCTCTTTTAGGAAGTAAACCTGGTAACTCTTCTGGAAACATGTTTGCAAAATCTTGTACTCCAAGAAGGTTTTCTAATCCTTCTGCCTCGCCCTTTTCATTTAGTGCTAAGATTGCATAAATCTTTCATCCCTTGCACATACTCTTCTGTAGATGTAGGGAAGAAATAAATCTCAAGGAAACCCCTTGGTTTCTTCCTAAAATCACTCTACTCTGTCCCAAATCATCTTTCAATCATAACCTTTTCATCTTACAATTAAGTATTACATCATGCTATTCTAACCAATCCATACTAATCACTAAGTGATAAGATCCTAAGATCGTGACATATAGGTTTTCCTTCGTTACAAAATATCCCAAGTTAAAGCTACAGTCCATAACATTTCCTCCAACCTTTTGCTTGGAACCCGATGCCATTTCTACGTATCTGAACTCATCCTACTAGACTTCCTTTAACTTAATTCTCTTCAATGATACTCTAGAGATAAATTTCTACGTAGCACCTGGATCTATCAAAATACTAAAATTTTAGTCGGTGATTTTACCTGATGTCTCGGGTATAGTGGATTGGTGCTCGGCCTTGCAATTGTTCACCGCTGCATGTATTTTGTGGGCCTTGCCCAAATATCCAACTATAGGGGGTCATGATGTTCCGACCACTTTGGCCTTCTCAATCGGACAATATCACTAGTAATGTGTCTCTCCACATGTCCAACATCCAGTCTTCGGTCTAGTACTCCTAGTCCTCGAAGTAGAAGTTGATGGTCTAACTTTATGTGATCCTGATATGTTCTGATAAACATGCCTAAACTATTATTTATGTGGACGACATTGTTTCTACTGCTGTGGTCCTATCCAAGGTGTCCTCTACTAAGGAGTCTTTCATCGTGGTGTCGCGAACATAGGTTCTCTAGGCATATCTCGATGCCCTGAAGTCTATCTGGCTAGCGTGTGATGTTATTGCGCTCTTGATGACGTATGTTCAGTCAGTCTAGAAGGAGTCCTTCACTGACCCCTACTATTCATATCTTCATCATCTATGAGGGCCTTATGAACTGCATCATGCAATGTTTGAGGCATTGGAATCCTCACCTTCACACGAATGTTGAAGTTAAGTCTAAACAAAAACTTTTTGACCTTTAACTTCTCTATGTCCAGATATGGAGAATACCTAAGTAGATCCATGAATTTGTCATCATACTCTAGCACCATATGACCATCCTTACATAAGGTGTTGAACACATTAAGCTGGTGCTCAATGAATTCCTCAGACAAGTACCTCTCCTAGAACCTTTCCTCGAACAGATCCCATGACACGTCTTCGAAAACCATGCTTATTTGAGGTAGGAGCATATTCCACCATAGAAGAGCACTCACCTTCAGCTAAAATACTTATGATCTAGGTGGATATCGATGGCCACTCACCTTTTCCAACTGGCTCAAAACAATTTTCTCACAATTTTGGTAATTTACTATTTTTAGCAGTTTTAACTTCCGTGGCCATTTTGAGGGCCTAAATGAAGGTTTTTAGAGATATACCTTCTCAATGATAGCTAAAGGCATGATTGAGCCCCAAAAATTAATATCCTCAAGGATACCTTTCCAATGGTCTACCATATGCCTAAAACGAAGAGTGTATGCAAAAGTTACGACCCCAAGAAGTTGATGTACTAACTTACCCACATGGGGCCCACATGACTTTTGGTGCTTCATCTCCTAGAATTAGGTTTTTGGATGTATAGGGTTTTTGGAATTCCTCTCTATTGTAAAAAGTCCTTCAGAGCCTCATTCTAATGATATTCTTGCGAATGAGCGCAGCCGTCACATCTCTTCTCAGAGATAAGCCGCCACCATTCCAACAAGCTTGTTTTCGTTGCATTTTATAGTTTCAACTTATTTCCTTATTGAATGGAAAATCAGTTTTACTGTATCTTTGTTATTTTGTGTTAAGCACCTATTAATAATATTTAGTCATTTCGTTCTTCTCATAAAATTTCGATCAGTGGTATCAGAAGTGATCTTCTCCTTGTTGTCTTAATGCATGTCCCCAACGAGGTCGAAGTACAAAGAGTTGGGTCTCGAGCTTGTTTCTCTTGAGGACAAAACCTCTCGCATGCCCAAGCGACCTCCCATGGAAGGAGAGAATAATGATGATGGGATAGGCAATCCTTTCAAACTTTTTCTTGAGGAATCCCTCACACAACAAAGGAACGAGATGATGGATAATTTTGCGCAAATCCTTCGGCGACTACCAACATGCAACACATCTTGTTCGAGCGGAGGTGCCACCCCCTTCAAGGTACAAATAAACTTTTATATTCCTATATTTGAAGGTTAGTTAGACGTAGATGTTGTAGACAAGTGGTTGAATCTACTAGAAGGGTATTTTTCTATCCATAACTTTTCAAATAGAGAAAATATTACTTTTGCGCTCCCTAAGGCCGTTCCCCATGTCAAAGATTGGTGGGAAAATTTCTGTGAGAAAAAGAAAACAGAGGAACCCTCATTATTTACAGTCAGGACCACCTGGGAATCCTTCAGGGATGCTATTAGGGAACAATACTACCCTGTCAGAAGTTATGACGACTTGTATACCAAATGGACCACACTGCGGAAAGAAAGAGACCAAGTAGTGCCAGATTTCACAAATATATTTCATACCTTGCACACCAAGATGGGTATCAAATATTCAGAGCGACATCTGGTGCTCAAGTATCACATTTCTCTTCATAGATACATCCAGAATGAAATGGAATTTTTGGACATCTCATCCTTGGGTGCCACCTACCTATATGTTGTCAAAATCGAGCAGAAGATCAAATAAAAGACGCGAAAATTTGGCCCTCGGAACCCCCCACAACAAAATACACGAAAGAGTGGACCCAACCCACAAAACAAAGGACAGATCAAATATGGATAGTATCAAGAAAACTAGTCCAAGCCTCAATTAAAGAAGGACATTGGAAATATAAAGAAAGATACTGAGAAGTGGTCCGACTTCCATAAGAGCCCATGGCATAACACTTCTCACTGCCACTCAAAGAAGTCACTGGTGGTTGAAGTGAAAGCCTATGAATAAGATATGCGTTTGGAATTTGAGCCAGAACCAAAAAGAGGAAGAAGGATCATTTACGTGGAACCCAATGTGACCATTACTACCACCAAGCTCCATCCTGGTGAACCAGACGAGCTAGAAGAAGGAGAACACCTCTTCCATTCACAGATGTGGGTAAAAGGCACCCTGCTTCACTTCATCATGAATAGCAATATTAATAAGAGCCTCATCTTAGCAAAGGTCATCAAGTGGTTGGCCCTGCCGACAACACTGCACCCACAACCCTACACCATTGGATGGCTCCACCAAGGAAGAGATCTTCGCGTCAGCCAATAGTACTGAATGTTGTATGACATCAAGCCCTTCAAAGACAAGGTATTATGTGATGTTTCTCCTCTCAAAATTTGTGATGTTATTTTGGGCCAACCTTATTTATGGAAACGTCATGTTGTATATGAGTCTAGGCCTCGTAGTTTTACTATTACTTTGAACCAAAAATTGTATAGGATACCCAAGGCAGTCCCACCTAGTGCTATTTCCTTGATCTATGTTAAGAAATACAGGAAGTTCATCTCTTAGACAGGGAAGTTTGCATTATTCATGATTCACTCTTAGATTAAGAGAAAGATCACAACCACATATAGGGTCTCTACGGTCGACCTCTCCACACAACAAAAGCAAGTAGATAAGGTTGTGGAAGAATACTCAGATATCTTCTCCTCACCTACCAGGGTACCTCTACATTGCCAGGTCAAGCACCCCATCGATGTGACCCCCGGTGCACCGCTGCACAATGGGCCATTCTATCACTACTCTCTGTTAGAGAATGAGGAGATCAAGCGACATATCCAAGAAGTGCTCCACAAGGGGCACATCCATTCCATCTCATCACCTTGCAGGAGCCTAATCGTCCTGCTATAGAAGAAAGATGGAACCTGATGACTCTACATCGATTATTGGGCTCTGAATAAAATCACAATCAGAAACCAATACCCGATTCCTTGAATCGACGACCTCCTTGATCAACGCACGGGGGCCAAATACTTCAGTAATATTGATCTGAAGTCTGGCTACCACCAAGTCCCGATAGAACAAATAGATGTATGGAAAACTACCTTTAAGTCAAAGGAAGGCCTTTTTGAATGTTTGGTCATGACCTTTGGTTTGAAAAACGCTCCAGCCACTTTTATGAGGATGATGGATGATATCCTGTGACCATTTACCAATACTTTTGTAGTGGTTTATCTTGATGACATTCTCATTTAAAGCAAGACATGAGTCGAACACTTGTAGCATATTCAGCAGGTTCTCCACACCCTGTGGCAACACAAGCTATATGCCAACTTGGAAAAATGCTCCTTCGTCATGGACAAGGTCCATTACTTGCACTACATAATTGATCAACATGACATACATGTGGATCCAACCAATATTCAAGTAATCCATTACTGGCCAGCCCCAACCAAACTCACTGAGCTTCAAAGATTCTTGGGCCTTGCCAATTTCTACTACAGGTTCGTGTTGGGATTCTCCCATATTGTATGGGCCCTCAGCCAAATAACCAGGGGTGGTGGTAAGGATAAATTTGAGTGGAGACGGTCCCAATGACAATCGTTCAACGATTTGAAGCAGCGCTTGTGTTCAGCCCAAGTACTTTCACTACCAGACCTATAGCAACCCTTTGAGATTGAAACAGATGCTTCAAACTATGAGGTGGGTGCCATTCTCACTCAACACGGCCACCCGCGACCTATTATAGTCAGACACTATCAGATGTTGTATGTAAGTACCCTACTTATGACAAAGAAATTTACTCCATTGTGCAAGCCTATCGCCAGTGGAGACATTACATTCCTGGGAAGGAGACAGTCATCCACACTGATCATAAGCCATTGCAGTTCATGCAGACACAAGGAAAACTGCAGAATGATTGCCATAAAATGTGGTCCACATACTTGCAACAATTCCACCTCAACATAAAGTATAAAACATGAATCACCAATCGTGTCGTTGATTGCCTCAGCAGACTTCCAGTCGCGACAATCACCATGGTGGTAGAATCATGTGGTCATGAGTCCTCTGGATGGCCCCATCTCTATGAGACAGACCCGAACTTCTCCACCACCTACCAAATGTTTGGTGAAAATGCAGTTGTTGATAATTTTCATCTTTAGGATGGGTTTTTGTGTCGTTTGGGCCATATCTGTGTTCCATCAAGAGAGTGAGTGAAGATGATCTGGGAAGTCCACTACAGTGGGCTGGAAGGACACTTCAGCGTCGAAAAGACAGTGAAGATGCTACGAAAACATTTATACTAGCTGAAACTTTGATAGGAGGTCAGCAAGTATATCAGGTCCTGCACTGCTTACGCTATTACCAAACCGACCACTAAGAAATAGGGCCTGTACACCCCTCTTCCTATTCCTGATAGTCCATGGGAATCCATCTCAATGGACTACATGTCGGGCTTCCCATCCACCAAGTGGGGAAATGACAGTGTTTTTGTAGTTGTTGATCACTTTTCTAAGATGGCAATTATGGTTTCCTGCAAGAAGAACATCACAACAAAGGCCACTACCAAGATCTTCTTTGAACGAGTCTAGGTACATTTTGGAATCCCAAAAACCATTGTCTCAGATCGAGACATTCAATTTTGCAACACATTCTGGTCGAGCCTCTAGTCACTACTCGACACCAATCTCACCAAATCCATGGCCTTCCACCCCTAGACAGATGGCCAAACCATGGTCATAAATCGAATGATTGTGCATATCCTTCGCATGTATAATTCAAACCACTCTCGCACATGGGATGAGAGCCTTCCCTATGTCCAACATAGCTACAATCCATCCCTGTATAGCTCAACCAACCACAACCCCTTTCAGGTGGGGTTGGGATTCCAACCATTGAATCTCATAGATGTTGCACTTCCCCTTACAGTCACCTCGACTGACTTATATCCTGCTCCAACTGAAGATGACAAAGTCACCTGGTTCATTGAGCGGATCTAGCAATTCCACTAACAGGTTCAGGATATCCTACAGAAGTCCAATGACAAGTACAAGAAGTGCCATGATCAACATCGGGTGCCACATAAGTTTCAAGTGGACGACAAAGTTTGGTTGCACTTGTAGAAAGAACACCTTACAAGACCCCATCGGAAGCTTCTCCAAATCTGTTATGGATCATACACCATCACCAAGGCCATAGGGGATAATTATTTTGAGCTCAACATTCCTCCTTTCCTTCGCCTACACCCAGTGTTGAACGTGGATCTCCTTCACCCTTATTTCCCACCATTATTGGACACCTCACACATAGCAGAGTAGCTGACACCAACATATCTCAACCCCGACTACATACAGCAGGAATCCAATGAACATATTGTGGGCACAAATATCAAGGGAACTCAACAACAAAGGATCTATCTTTATTGAGTCATCAAAGCAAGGAAGTTGCTACACCAAGGCAAGTGGCTCACTCGGGGCGAAATTTAGCTAAAATTTCCTCATCTGATGGGGGAACTCAAAGAAAAGGAGACCATTGCTTCCTAAGGATGGAGGATTGATCTAGGTGTATATTAATGGCCACTCACCTTTTTTAATTGGCTCAAAACAATTTTCTGACAATTTTGGCAATTTACTATTTTTAGCAGTTTTAACTTCCAGGGCCATTTTGAGGGAATAAATGAAGGTTTTTCGGGATTGAGATTCACAATGATAGTTGAATGAATTATCGAGCCTCCAAGGTGAATTTCCTCAACAATACCTTTCCAATGGGCTATCATACGCCTAAAATGAAGATCGTATGCAAAAGTTACGACCCCGAGAAGTTGATGTACTAACTTACCCAGACAGGGCCCACATGCCTTTTGCTTCTTCATCTCCTAGGGTTAGGTTTTTGGATGTCTAGGGTTTTTGGAATTCCTGTTTATTGTAAAAATGCCTTCATATCCTCATTGTAATGGTATTCTTTCAAATGAGCGCAACTGTCACATCTCTTCTCAGAGATAAGATGCCACCATTCCAACAAGCTTGTTTCCGCTGCATTTTATAGTTTCAACTTATTTCCTTATTGAATAGAAAACCAGTTTTACTATATCTCTTTTATTTTGTGTTAAGCACCTGTTAATAATATATATTCATTTCGTTCTACTAATAAAATCGGGATCAACTTCCATATGAACTTTCATGTTAGAGGTGTAATCATGAAGCGCAAATCACATCTCCATATTCTCCAACCATGCCTCGGCCTCTAATCCATCTGCGAAACCCATAAACTCAATAAAATTTACCTACTAGAGTTCTATGTGTATACTACTACTAGTTGGAGAATGCTTTGAACCATTGGGTACATATGCTTTTCCCTCATCTCAATACAGTCGGTTAATCAATGCCTCTAATATCCTCTAGAAGGACCTCATCATACCTACCACATCTCCTATACAACCTGCTCCTACTCAGTGGCTTGTTATTCTCCTTGGGGTTAGACCCCTCTGATGTGGATACTATTAGAGGCATCACACCTCTTCCTCCCACGCCATGTCCACTACTTCCCCTGTGTCCTGTACCCATCATTACCTGCAGGGACAATTTCAAATTAATTAGTGATATATTTTAATCATTCAGTTTAACACACTAGAAGGCATAATGGTTCAATGTTGTTGGGTTGAACCTTCTCTGATACCATATGTAACGACCCCTCCATTACGAAAAAAATAAGTGAGTACAATAGAGGAAAATGTCTTTTTTCTAAAACAACTATTAGGACAAGTGATATGTGTCACAACCTACATTAATAATTACAAATTTAAACTCATCACACCACCCCATAATCAAGAGTCTGAATACAACATCACTATTTTTCAAGATAAACCATGTCACATAAATATAGTATAAGGTATCTACCTGCGCAACCTATCCTACAAGGTTAGGACTGTTGATTAAGGTTGGTTGTCATTGATGTCAACCCTTGAAGAAAGCCCCGTAGTATAAAGGTTTGGGAAATGGACCCAATATTGTTTGATGTAAATATGAATCATTATTTTTTTTTCATTGTTGATAAAAAGTAAATATGGATGAACTCCAAAGTGGTCCCCTTATGGTGAAAGCCCTCACGGGAAGACATTTTGTGGAGTAAGAGAACCCATGCTTAATTGTGTAATAATGAGATGAAGGAAAAGAAATTTGTCAGGGAAAATATTCTATATGGATAGTTCTTGTCATGTCTTTTCCAGTGGTATGTGGAATGTCACATAATTCCTCACGGTTAGAGAGTTATGGCCATGAGAAGTTGGAGACCCCA
>SNQJ01S0034268.1:38816-78732 GCA_010110895.2 Picea sitchensis | reverse complement strand
GTGTCAAGACTCTGTAGGATTTCTTCAGGAACTATACTGCATATACACTTGACTATATCAAAATAGGACTATAAAGGATTTTTCACTACTACATTCTATTCAAACTGTCCAAAAAAAATTTACATCCTTACAAAAACTATAACTTCTTCAGAGACGAAACAAAATGGTGGTCTACTTACTCTCCTTTACAAGAAAAAATAAGAATGGGAGAGAGAGGGATAAATTCACTTGTAGAAATCTCCCAAAGGTATTATCTTCAATGACATACATTGGAGGAGGAGGTGTTAAGAGAATCAACCATTCTAGAATTACATGAAAAGCATCCAAAAAACAAGAAGACCTTCTCCTTGGGATGGAAAAGAATATTATCTCTCTAACCTATGAAATGAAATAGATTGAAACCCTAGATTTCATTGCATGTAAAAATCCCTAAATATAGAAAAATATAATTGTTACTATGAAAATGAAATGCTAAAATCACCAATAGCATAAATAAAACATCAAAAACATGGGGAAGAGTAAATATTTCATTGATGAAGAAAGAGTGGTACAAACTAAATTATACCTACATTGAGACGACTCTATAAATTATTATTCTTATTAGGGTGGTATTCTCTTGGGATTCTTCAAGTCATTGTCCTTCAATAAAAAATTCTCCCTCCTTTAGAAATGAGAAATAAATTGAAAAATCACTTAGCTTCTCTCAAAATTTTCACAACATGATCTTAAACTCAAATATTCCTGCTTCAACCAAGCAAAATAACACCACTCTCTCCAAATATGTATAATGTATATCCCAATATTCTCTTCGATAGAGGTTGTAGTTATAAAAATATGTAAATTTGTTTCACCTATTAGGTGAAGAATCCTATAAACTAAACTCATAAGAATTGATTAGTGTCCACTAGATATGATAATGAAATTCTAGCACCATCTCAATCTAACTTTGTGGTGGCAGTCTAGTTGCATTATATATTGGAAAGATATCTATGATCCTTCTACATAAGAACATAAAGGTTTTCATTGAGGATTTAAATAACTTACGGTGTTCTCTGTGACTACCTGAAATGTGCATGGTACTGCTAGACTTGCACTTGATCCCATTGCAATACCATTAAAAAATGCTACCTGAATCAAACATACAAAATTTTGCATGCAATTAATTAAATATAAACATAACAATTAGAATAAGAAATCTTCCATTTACTTTTCTCAAACTAGTTAGGGAAAGATAACATGCGATCAATGAAATATTAACAATGCTTTATGTGAGCATCATAAAACCAATATATTTTTTTTTATCATAGTTTTACATGGTAAGTAAAGGATATACATATTCTACTTCGAAATAAATAAACCTCAATTACATTGAAAAAATACATGTAAACTATAAGAGAGATTATTCCTCTAAATAGATTAGCATTGGCCTTGAATGCCAACTTGCATTGATAATGATATCATTTTTTGCAAATGTGAAAAAAGAGATATAAAACAAATCTGACTATTCTTACTAGAGATTTTTTGTATGTATGGATATGATATTGACGCCAATAGAATTTTTATAGAGTCTCAATAACTTCAAAAATAGTTAACGGATCATAATGCACTACACACACACACACACTCATAAAAACACATAAACAATCATGTTTTTACACAATTGAATACTTAAAAGAAATATTATCATTTGATAGAATGCATATGTACCACATGAATTCATGTCTAACACTTGTGATGAGCGAAGGAATGTTGACAAGATTCTATGGATATAAAATTCCAGAAATGATAGTTGCGGAAAACCTAGTATACCTAGTCCTCCATCATAGAAGATGAAATAGATCCAATTTCGTAGTAGAGCATGTTTAGGTTGTTCCATGTGTTTTCCATTTTTTCTACTCTTTCCTTGGTTTATTTTTGTAGGCTCCTAGACACATAAAAAACAACCAAGGAAAGAATAAAAAAACACAGAAACGAAAAACCTTGATGGAAATGCATTGTGAATTGTGGATTGACCTCCCTTCAAACCTGCATTTGTCAAAAACAATAATAGGTTAAATGATTCAATAATAACTAAACATCAATGAGCTTGTATTTGACAAAGAAAATTAAATTTTATATGACTGAATAATAATTAAAGATGTATGATGCTCTAGAAATACTAAAGGGGAATACCCCATGAATGTGTTATGAGGGAACAACTATCTATGGATAGGGTAAACCACAACAGATAGGTATGACTGCATAAATCAATTCTATTCCAACATATGCTATATAAACTAATATGCAAGCGAGATAAGAAAGAGGTCTATCTCATCCAAACGTTTGATGATGTCCACCATTGAGCACTTCGACCCAAATCTTTCTACCTGCAACAAGTTCTCAACAAACAAGAAGAGAAAGAATATAGTGATAATATAAAAGGTTATCACATTAGATAGCATAATCCATTAATAAACATAACAAACACGCCCATGGATAATAATCATATATTTGCACGATATCAATTGGACGGGAAATGAGTATTTCTATTAATAAATTATCAGTAGAAGTAAAAACATTACAAACTTCAGTGTCAACACGGTTTGGAACCAAGAAACCAAGTTCCTTCCACTTGGACCTCCACCACTTGAACCCTCCACCAAAGGCAAGCTCATATAAAGGAGACAATGAGGTTCTCCAACAATAAGGGAAGAGCTTGGGGGATGAACATTGTGTTCATACTTAAAGGAGAAAGGGATGCAGACTCAATATGAAGTAGTAATTTCTCAAGAGTAACTTTGCTCTCAAAGTTGAATGCTTTCTCCTCCTTTCCATAGATTGGAACTGAATCATTTATAGCCTTCAAATGGAACTAAAGGGGCGAGTCAGAACGTTTCCAGTATATGGAAGGCTAAGGATCAAAGATATCTTGTCATGACATGGAAACCCGACATTTAATTTTCATTTTTTGGTACAAACCCAATGTATGCGGGATGTAGTGGAGTAGCCTACGTATACGCATGTTGTGTAATAGGAAAAGTGAGTACATGTGGAAAAGTTTGTATTTTTATCTCTGGGTTCATCAAAAAAGGATGATAAGTCTACATAGGGAAATGGAAAAAGTCCCCCTGTGCAAGATTGCATAAGGTGAGGAAAATATTGCTATAACAGATGCCCCGTAATGTGTGAGATTAGAGGAGTATCTGCGATGGCTGAAATACATTATAAACAACCCAAAAGTGGAGTGATGGGGACTCAGCTGGAAAGACTAGTTGCTAATTACATTATGCATTGAATTTACATACATGGTTGCCAATAGAATACATTGCAGATCCATGTGAAAAATATACCAAACAAGTGTTCGTGTCCATGAATAGCCAAATACAAATGTGGTTACATGCCAAAAATATGTCATAGTCATGAACAAGGGCCAGTAGAACGAGTCTCAAAACCAATCTGAAGATATCGGTATACAATGGAGTACAATCCGATCTCCCATGATCACTGAAGTCATATAGGTATTGGTCCAATCTAAAGGAAGCAATAGCTCATGAAAGATGCAACCACATAGTGATGTATTCAAGTCTTCTACACTATCTAACACAGGTGAAAGTCTACATCATGTGAATAAAGGAGTTGAGATCAAACATAATGAAACATCATTTGATTACCAGTCATGGAGGTATACCGTTAACAAATGCGAGACAACCTACCAATAATAAAAGTATCTATCAAGGCACCGAGTACATTCCTACAAGTGTGAATAAAGGAGCTGATTTCGAACACCTGAGGAATCCATTGATCAAGAGACATTGATGTATTACCATTTGTCAATGGCGAGAGAACCTGTCGCTAATGACTGCAAGCCTCAAGGTACTCATAAAAATCTCGGTCCCATATCCATAATAAATGAGTTGAATTCGATGGAAATAGACCCACTAAAAGGAGAGCATTAAGGAATCTCATATCAGTCAGCACGAGGAACAAAGAAGGAGGTTCATGATTTGGTGGAAATCAGACGAAGAACATGTTCACAAACCAATGACCCTGTGCATCTTTCGTGTGTGCCAAGTGCAAGCGTTACACAAAAAAGACCCTTTGAATAACAACCAATGATGAAAACTGTTGACAAAGGTGAGGAAACCACTAATAAGGCTAATGGTATCCAAGACATTGCACAAATCCCAAAGTGTGAATAGATGTATTGCCGTCAAACACAAGGGAAACCACCCATTCAATGACCAATGATGAAATGTCGACTATTAGGTTCAAGGTTACCTACCAACGATACAAGTAGGGCTAGGGTGCATGATAGGACTAAAATATCATGTGATTTCAAGACAAACTGAGGGTATGGTCGACATGCAAAGTCAAGAGTTCTGAGGAGTGGCCGACATAGGTTGATAGAATTCCTTTGAAAAAGAGCATGAGACATATGGTAGAATTCGACAGCTTAGACTTGATGATGAAACCATGAGATGCAGGAGGCATCAATAATGTTCTCCATAGGGACTGGAAGAGTAACCAGTCGGTAGAGAAGACTTTATAATGAGCTCAGATTCCTAAGGCCATGCTAAGCCCAAAATTATGGTGACAAATGAAGTCAATAAATTTGTGTTATGTTCAAAGGCGACACGACTACTGCCAATATAAGATAATACTCCCTTCCTTCCCATCTTTTTTTATTTTCATAACAAATGAATGCTATGATACATAGGAGGAAACGAGTGTCGCAAGTAAGCAAAACTAGTTTCAACAGTTGACCATACCTATGCCCAATGAAAGGAAATGCATGCGGGAGATGGACACTAGGGGTGATGTTCCCTCCTGGGTATAGGGTGTCAAATTGTGAAGGATATAAACAAGGATTTGCTTGGCTGAGGATGCAAAATTGCTAAGGAAAATGGATTATAACGCAAAGTGAGAACCGACTAAATGATCAATACTACAAGAAAGGGAATGAGATGCAATCACAACTTGAAGCAAAAAAATGTCATTTTTTTATGTCTTTTAGTCTACTTGGTGTGAAAAAGGGATAGACTTGTGTCTAATAGACATCCTTTCTAATCCAATTTACAAGTGTGAAAGAGACAAGTTCACTCAACAATATTTTCACTTTTTGAAAACGAGTTGGAAAAGAGCTTAAATTAAAATCACGACCTTTCAAGTCCAATTTAACGAGTGTGAAAGGGACAAATCACTCAAAAATCATTTCACTTTTTATACGAGTCGAAAAAGAGATTAACTTGGACTCAGTGGGAGATTCTAGGAGGCAAGTCACGAGGGAGGCTAAGGCTCCCATGCAGGAATTCTGTAGAATGTCAGTATCTTACAAAGAACCAACACAAGCTTGGGAAAACCCAAATCTCTCCAAGTCGAGGAGGATAAAGTGTTAACATAGGTTATTGTCTCTGTGATATATTAGATAATGACTCTTCTTGGAAAATACATAGGTGGAGGCATTGTATACCCCACAAGACCATCCCAATCAAAGGGAATCTCTTCAAAACTTGGAGGGAGAGAACTCGAGAAGAGTAAAACTCTCTCTTGTTCAGAAGGTGAAGTACTAGAAATGTTAAGGACATTTCATAGAAGGTACAAAACTAGAACCAAAAGAGCGGGATCGACCTAAAATTGCAATGACACGGCCACTTCTTTAGAATTTTCACTCTCGAAGAGAAGAGTGGGATTGACTGAAGATTGCATCGATACGACCACTTCCTCAACCATTGGTTGAGTAGGATGCAAGAAAACAAGGTGGAGAGGTGGATCACCCCAAAAAATAGGAGTGTTGTCGGTTAAAGATTGCATCAACACGACCGTTGGTTGAACAATATGCGAGAAAACAAGGTCAAGAGATGCATCATCCCTGAACATAAGAGACATTTTGGTCAAAGATTGCATCGACATGACCACTGGTTGAACGAGATGCGAGAAAAAAAGTTCAAAGGATGTATCAAAACCTAAAGAAAAAGGGGTGTCAGCTGAAGATTGCATAGACATGAATGTTGTATCAACCAAATAAGGAACAGAGTGTGGGGAAACCATAAATGACTCAGAGCCTGAAGGGTCCTCAAGTGAGAACCATTCTTCCAGTATCACGGCAGTAGCAAGACACAAATGAGTAAGGTGATCTCCTTCGCAAGTCCTACAAAGGAATATGGCCTTACGTATGAAACGCCTAGGATTCTCATTCATATGAATGCCCCAAGCATGACTTGCAGTGGTTGGTGACATGATCCTAGAAATACTTGCAGAGGCTAGTAGCCAAACTCCAACATGACTAGCAAAGGTTGGTGATGAATCCCCAACATGACTAGCAGAGGTCGTTGATGAATCCCCAACATGATTGGAGGAGGTTGGTGATGTATGTGTAGTGTGACTAGAAATGAATAGACTCATTCCCCCAGCATGACTAGCAGCAGTTGGTTGCATGTATTCAACATGACTCACAGAGGTTGTCGACCAATCTCCAACATGAATAGTAGAGGTTGGTGATATAATTCTAGTATAACATGTAGTGACTAGACTTGTGTCACCATTATGACTAGCAACGACTAGTTGTGAGTCTTCAACATGACTTGCATAGGTCATTGACCAATATCCAACATGACTAGTAGTGGTTAGTGATGGAACTCCAATATGACTAGAAGTGACTAGAATTGTGGCGGTGGTTGATTGCGACATTTGAGACCAAGGTCCAGGGAAAGACTAGTTTTGAGAAATTGCAGGCCAGGAAGGATCCTGGTTTACACCCTATCCGAAAGGGTAGTATCCTCCTCCATAATGATTCATAAAGGGTTGTAAGGGCATTGACACTGAAGTAGATGTTTGTGAAGAGACAAAATCATGATAAGGATTATTCGAGTGAGGATACATGTTTCCCCCAGACAAATGAATTTCGTGAAGGGGGTTTCCCATACTATAAAAATAAATTTCCCTGTATGAAACACTAGAGGACAGATGGAGGTCCTCCATGGGGAAAGTGTTTGTAGGAACCGACATAGCGGAAGAAGGATAAGTGGATGAAGTGTAATAAGTTGAATGATTGCCTATTTGGGCACTTGCTCCTGGAAAAGTGGATTCATAGGAAGGAATATTCCAACGTCCTACCATAAGAGGTGTTTGAGGGAAATGAATCCCATCAAATGAGAAAGGAGAATAAGGAGGCATCATTCCCCCAGACCAAAAACTAGGATTTACAGAGGATGGCATTTGCAAAGACATGTCTAGCATACCATTAGAAAAATGATTAGAGACCCAAGGCATTGACTGAGTATGATAATTATTCACAACATAATGCAAAGCGAAAGGACTCATCCCCATGAAATGAGTTCACATCATGGGGGGAGGGACATTAAGTGAGGGAGCCAAAGGGACTCCACTATCCATGATAACGAAAAATCAGTATAGACTCCTAAGGTGAGTTAGTAATCAAAGAGCACTCTAAAAGTCAAATGACCAATATGCATGAAAACAGGGTAAAGTGGTTGAGTGGTCTCCCTCCCTAAACAAGGTATTTCTCGCCCAAGAGGGTCCTGAGACTCCCTGCTAAAGATCAAAGGTAACAAAATCAGTTATAAGGTCCCTCCTGGGCTTAACAATCATTCGGTCAGACTCCCCTGGAGAGGTAATCCTCCATAAAGGTTGTGTGTTGTTCGACCCCTATCTGACCCAGAGTACTTGTAGAATAACCCCTACAAGTAACCTATGAGATACCTAAGTCAAGAAATTAATAAACCACTGTATACTTGATGCACAAAAGAGTAGTCGTAAGTATGGATCACTGTATGGGAAGGGTACCAAATCCTAAAACCTTGAAAGAACTGCCTCTCACAAAGGTATGGGCACTAGCAAGATCCCCAGAAATATCTCTGACGCTAGGAAGGTATCGGGGGGATATCCATTCAACCGAATTTGCGATAACTCATGATTAACTCCCGTGTGAGCGAAGCCTCCTGATATTACCAATTATACAATGGACTTATCAACTCCCTTTCTCAGACACATATGTTTATTTAATTGCCTTGGAAAATTTTACTCACAAAATCCTATTCCAAGGCACTAAATCCTAGACTAGTTTGTGCACCCTAGAAAATAAAATCGTGACTAATCAATTTTAATTTAAAGCATAAATTTTATTGGTTGTGATTACTCAAAAAGGTATGGAAGTGAAACTCATGATGCTATGACTCTGGAAGAAAAGTAATACGAATATAATGCAAAGTAATAACTTTAACTTTTCAGTGAATTATATGCTTATAAAAACAATGCAATTTTCAATTTCAACTCTGTAATTCTAAAGTAAAATGAAATCTTTCACTAAATGCACTAAACTAATGATATAGATTCAAAAGACAAAAAATGCCAAGCAATGCAAAATGCCTATTTTTTTTTTTTTTCAATATACTGAAAAGAAAATGCATGGAATGATAAGAAAAATAATATTTAAATTCTACTTTGTATAAATGAAATAACTCAAGCATAATACCAAGTAGCAAAGCACCCATCCCAAATTACAAGGACAATCAAAATGAAAAGATGAGAAAGACTCTGCCCAAAAATTTAACTCCAGACAGGCCCCTGTCATCCTAGAGACACTTAACATGCACTACAGAGACCTAAGAAGGCTCAACCATCATCAAATCCCACCCAACAAACACCAGACCAAGCAAACATGCTAGGAAACAAGGTGTACGCAATTGTTCAAGAAAACATAGCATATATATGCAACTTGCAATGAAACAAGCAACATATGTACGCGACTGTCAAGGCAAAAGACACATATATGATTTAAAACAAGGCCATGGAAGGGAGAAAGGATGAAAACTCAGACCCAGAGTGAAAAGAATTTGTCAGGGAGTGATATGACAAAAGATAAAAAGGAAAGAGATCAATGCAAGGAGAAAAAGTACTCCAACCCTTAGAAATAAGATCTATCCCCAGTGGAGTCACCAATTCTCTTACGAGGGAAAAAATCTCTATGGCTAGGGTAAACCACAACATATAGCTATGACTGTAGAAATCAACTCTATTCCAACATATGCTATATAAACCAATGTGAAAGCAAGACAAGAAAGAGGCCTACCTCGTCCAAACGTTTGATGATGTATATTGTTGAGCACTTCGACCCAAATCTTTCTACCTACAACAAGTTCTCAACAAACAAGTAGAGAAAGCATATAGTGATAATATAAAAGGTTATCACATTAGATAGCATAATACATTAATAAACTTGAAAAACATGCCCATGGATAATAATCATATATTTGCACGATATTAATTGGATGAGAAATGAGTATTTCTATTAATAAATGATCAGCAGAAGTGAAAAAATTACAGACTTCCATGTCGGCATGGTTCGGAACCAAGAAACTAAGTTCCTTCCACCTCGGCATCCACCACTTCAATCCTCCACCAAAGGAAATCTCATAGAAATGAGACAATGAGGTTCTCCAACAATAAGAGGAGATCATGGAGGCTGAACACTGTGTTCAGACATAAAGGACAGAGGGATGCAGACTCAATATGAAGTAGTAATTCCTCAAGAGTAACTTTGCTCTCAAAATTGAATGCTTTCTCCTCCTTTCCATAGCTCAAAACTGGCTTATTTATAGCCTTCAAATGGAACTGAAGGGCTGAGTCAGAATGTTTCTAGTATATGTAAGGCCAAGGATCAGAGATCCCCTGTTGTGACATGGAAACTCAACATTTAATTTTCATTTTTTGGCACAAATCCCGATGTACGCGGGCTTTAGTGGAGCAGCCTGTGTATATGCATGTTGTATAGTAGCTAAGGTGCATACATGTGGAAAAATTTGTATTTTTAGCTCTGGCTTCATAAACAATGGATGATAAGTCTGCATAGGGAAATGGAAAAAGGCCCTTTGTGCAAGATTGCATAAGGTGAGGAAAATATTGCTATAACAAAATGATCTTCTCTTGGTTTCAATAATAATTTATTCTCTAGTAAACAATACCAACTACGTGAAGATGGAAGTTCGTTTGGTCCCTCCCCCCCCCTCACATCAATCTTAATTCCCCATACCCAATCATGCATAACAAGTAGAAAAACAATAATTAAAGGTAACTGAAATCAAGAAATTACATGCATACATAACATATAAGGTCCAATCACAACTAGAAAAACAAAAATTGACTCGAGGATACAAATGTTGGGTATGCATGGAACCCTTCAAACAATTTATGAGAATCAATAAATATACGCCAACAAAGAATCTAATAGTGTAATAGGATGGAAACGTAATTTATACTACCTAAGCATGGAATGTTCATTTCCCATTAAATACACATGCTGAGCACCCACAATATTCACAATCAACTCTAGGAATACATTCATTTTCAAATCAAAGAGTAAAAATCTATGTAAGGGTATCTATAACTAGTAGAAAATCACTACCTCCTTCAAGTCTATTTCTCATTCAAGAGCACTATCCAACCATTAAAAAAACAAACATGCATAGGTTTGAACTCTAAATTACACATTTCCTCCATTCACCAAGGCATACAAATTGTTATTCAAGGATTCAAATTATGGGTAACCTAAATATTTGAGAAAGTATCCCATGCATGCAAAGATAATAGCCTCATCATGGCATGCAACCAATGTTATCAAGATCATAGTTCTTCCATGATTTTTTTAAGTGAAACACAACCTATCATGTCCATAAACCAATCTACTCATAGTTGAATCATAGAAAATAAAACATACCATGACATCATGCCCAAAAAACCACAAAATTGATTAGGATCATTGAGCTTCCAACATAGTTTTCCATGGCTAAATTGGTGTTTGCAAAGGTTGGGCAAGGGCATACGAAGAGCGAGAAATTTATGGGATTTTTCACTTAACCATTTTTATAAAAGGCTATAGCTTACTCTATGAACATGCCTATGTATATAGTAAAGGAGTGGTGGATGAGAGTACTTCAACGTTCCAGGATTATGCACATATATCATAATTTGGATGACTGAATATACTGTGTTGCAGTCATCATAAACCAAATATGAACTTTTCAAATATTTAAGCATGCATTATGGCCTAAATATATGAATGGCATGTATGCCAACATCATATAGTTCATGTATGCCATACAAACTGTTATTCAAGGCTTCAAATTATGGGTAACCTAAATCTTTGAGAAAGTAGCAAAGATGACTATGAGACACTCTAAAATAAGAAAAAAGTTTTAGCAGACAAAATTAGAGACTCTGAAATAAGAAAAATGTTTTAGGAGACAAAATCATGTGCTAAAGAAATATCTACTTCCCATTGTAGATAATAAAAGCCATGTAATCAAGGGTACTTCCAATTGTAATGATCCGAGACTAAAAAATGACCACATTACATGCTTGGAGATAGAGGAATCAATGGAGTTAGTCCTATGCTACAACTCTATTTCTCTAGGATCTACAAATCATTTAGAAACAATTGAGGGTAGTAAAATGTCTTATGTAGTTGGGCAATGTTCTATTTCAATATTGTTGAAAGAGGGAGAGAAACAAGATAAATGAATTATTTTGAGGTTGGATTATGGCTATTTCGATGATGATAGGTCACATTAGGACTTGAATACCCCTATGGCCTTTGGGATAAGTAACCATAGATTGTAAGTACAAATCCTAAACCTGAATTTTTAGCCCTAGACACTCCAAACAATAAGAACTAAGAAAATTTGGATGGGATTTTGGTACACATATTTTAGTCATGATGATTAGTGATATCAAAAGTTTAATTAGGTGTAGTGCTTCATAATCAAAGGACCAATACAATTTTTTAGGGAAACAAAAATAAAATGTGGTCATTAAAGACACCTTCCATGGTAAGCAAGGTTGGAAATAGATGACACATAAACTAGATGATTGAAAGGGCTCCTTTGTTTTTCAAAAGAAATGGAAAGCATTGAAAAGATGAAAAAAACAATTAAGAGGGAGTGTTGGTGGATTTAGATCTACTGATTCATTTAGTAGTCTCTCAATTTGGTGAACACCAACTTTGACCCATGATGGGTATCCTACTATGAGACATCCCTTCATACAATGCATAGAGATAAGTTTAGAAAGGGGATAAATATAATAAAACACCTATAACTTCCCCAAGCGAAATTGGATGGACTCACAAGAACTCTGAAACAAGATTTGGATGAATGATCTCCAAATGGAGTTGTTATAGATAAAGTGAAACAATTATTCCCATATAATCTCACATTCAAACTCAAAATATTTTCAAATATACAAATTATTATTAAATTTTCATTCTATCAAGACCCAAAATTCAAATACTTCTTGATAAATTTATTGGACCTTAGTATAAACAAGTTATATTGCATGCATAATCGAAATGTATGACTATGATAAATGATGTGGTGCAAGGTATAACAAAAAGAGAAAGAAATTAAAGCAGACTAATTGGTTGAATTGTTATAGGATTACAAGGACACAATTGTGTGGTTGAGGTAAGTTTATAAGATTTTCCTTCTTTAAAGAGTTTATAAATGTTGTGGCTGACATCATATAATGTATTAGGTTTTTTTTTGATAGGGATACCCATAAGTAAGTCGACACAATTGAGGGGGAGACATCACATTTGATGACATATTGGAAAGGTCTGATGGAAAAAGGTTATGATACAACATTTATTAACTAGAATGTGAGTACTAATGTACCTAGCCTAGATGATAAGGACAAAGGTGAGTTGTGGTAGGTAGATGAAGACATGTTACAAAGTCTTGGGGTATGAGGTTGTTTTTTCTACCATAGTTTTAGGATGATTATGGATAGTTGATATTTTGCTTGACAATTATGAGTTAAAAATCAAATTGGAACAAGTACCTTTGGTCATGAGAAGTGAGGAAGGGTTTTTTATAGTAGGTTTTAGGACAGGGAATATTTCTATCAAAGAATATGGATTAGGTGATAAAATGTGGCTTGTAAAAACCTAGGGAGTTTTGGAGCATTCTAGTAATTGGTCATTAGTGTATAGAGTTTTTGGGAAATGACACCAAGAAGGGGGTCATGAAGGTGTACCGTGATTATGGTTAGGGTTATATTTAGGTTTAGGGATAGTAGAAGATGGTGACAACATACCATTGAAAGGAGTATGTGAAGGTGGAGGGTGAGAAAAAAGAGGATGGTGGCATATACTAATTTTTATTTCCATAGAAATGTGATAGAGGAAGGCTTGATCTAAATTGTTTCTCTGAAACAAGGACACTCCATATTGAAAAAATACTAGAAAACCATAATTAAATTTAAAAATTGGTACCTCTTCAAAATATGTGACTTGGAGTTGAATCCAGAACTTTGAACCATGATTTCACCAAAATTTGTACCATGATTTCACTACCTCCACACCTCCAAATGGTCATATGTCCATTTCTTTGAATCCATCATTGTCATATGATTATTTCTATTTCTCCCATTCATTCTCTCCATCATTGGGAGTGAATGGGTGACAAAGAAATAGTGATAATATAATGATATATTGAATGAAAGGGATATATGACCTTTTGGAGGTGTGGATGTAGTGAAATCATGATACAACCTTTTGGAGGGTAGGAATTAATTGGAGACACAAAGGAAAAGGGTTATGCTTACTTTTCACGGAATGGATTATGACCCAACAATGAGACTAGCCTACCACCCCATCCTCTCTTAACAAGGGTATCTATCTAGTAATTAAATCTGTCATGTAGCCTTTATGTATCCTCATATACGAGAGGTAACTAAATTTCTATTAAGGTGTATAAAATACACCTATGAAAAGTGAAAATATTAAGTTCTCAATGTTGTAGCTGCACTAAGTTCTCCAACACCATATAGTTGAAAAATGTACACTCTCCTCATGATGTAGCTTGACATACCTTAGTGTAACATCCCTCTCTACTGAGCACACTTTTATTGACTTATTCTTTGAGGACACTTGCGTGCAAGTGATCCGGATATGGTACATTGTGATTTCATTATGATTATGGATTATACATGATGATGTTGATGTGTTGTGACTTATTGTTATTTGACAGATATATATTGACATATGCTATTGGCGAGTTTACCTGAGTGTGCAGGACACGTGACAAACTATGGATGTTGACGCAATCAATGGACCTCCTTGGACTCCAGATTGAGTCATGGAGTGGATTGTATTTTGTTTGAGTATTTCATTTTATGCATATGTAACATATGATTGATTTGGTATGATTATGTATATGGATCAGTGGCAGTGTTTTGTCGATGGATGTAGGCTAGCGATGCTTGCTAATCTGACTGACATAAGAAGTAAATGGGCCATGCATAGAAACCAGATATTGAGGGAGAGGTGTGGCATTGTCCCTATTGCAACATACTAGAACTCTCACCACGTCTTGAATGGTAGGTTAGCGATTATCTAATTCAAGAGGTCCACGATGTCGTGAGGGCAAACTAAGAAAGTTGTTCATGAAGATTTCTAAGGGGCGTGCAATAAGGCAGAGTCCTTATTCCGTAGAAGCC
This sequence comes from Picea sitchensis, assembly GCA_010110895.2. Classification (NCBI taxonomy): domain Eukaryota; kingdom Viridiplantae; phylum Streptophyta; class Pinopsida; order Pinales; family Pinaceae; genus Picea; species Picea sitchensis. Next base: position 64,242 of record SNQJ01S0034268.1, on the reverse strand, counting down.
CTTAGTCTCTCACAAGGTCGATCGAGTGGATTGTTGATTCCAAGGGTTGGAAAGACTACCAAAACGAGTCAAAGGCAAATGACACCCTTGGAGCATGGAGGTGCATCTTGAAGGGAACACCGCGTAATTAAAAACTTGAGTCAATAAATCTAGGTGTCGTAGAAAACATTAAATTGATTAGACTTTGTCGGATTAAAATAATTAATTAAAAAATGATTTTATTAATTTTAAATCCCAATAAAAGTCAAAGCCTAATTCAAAGACTAAACGAAAGTCTAAGATTAGTTAGGGGACTAAATTAAATATATTAATTAAATTAAAAGAAATGAGATAAATAAAATTAAGAAAAATTGAGAAAATCTCAAGATTGGATAAATTGCACATATGTCGATGAAATTAATAAAAATGATTTTTAAATAAGAAATAAATAAAACATGAGAGAATAGGTGTACTCTTACAAAGGTATCTAAAGCCAACCACTAGTCTATCTAGAAGAATACTCCTAATCAAACTCTAGCTAAGATCTAGTTATGAGACACTCATTAAATGAGAATATGGGGGATAAAGGGATAAATAAGAGAGAAAATAGTAACACATGATGGGATGTGAGAGAATTTAACTTTTTAATTAAAATAAAACTTGTAATTACTTGTGCAACTTGGGGAGAGTGTGACAAGTGTGTGGGTGAATAATACTAATTTATTTAATTAAAAAGTTAATTAATTGTGCATGTGGACATGTGTGAGTGAAGAATTTTCTATAAAACAAATTATGTATATGGGTAAAGGATCAAACTTGTTATTGGTAAAGTTATGTTGCCAAAATCATTTTGGGACTGCTTTTTACTTGAGTGGAATGAAGTTTGACGATATAGTGGTAGCTCTTCCTTGTGAGATAAACTTGGAGCTATACTATTTACGTTTTTTGTGCTTGGCCGCTTTGCAGCTCAGGGGATAAGGGGAAGAAGAGAACCCCTAACGTTTTGGGAGTTACCGATGAATTCAATGTAATTGGAATGAGAAAGGATATTCACCACATCAACAAATTTCCATCATCGTTAATTTCAATATTTTAAATTGTGAAATTTCACATAGATTGAGTAAAAACTTGTTAATTTCGATATTTTAAATTTTTGAAATTTCACATAGATTGAGTAAAAACTTGTATATTTGTATTGTTAAATCACTGTCAATTGATGTAAAAATTATGGTTAAATTGCTGCGGAATTTATTTATAATTTATGCAGATGGATTGTTGTTAGTGTTACTAATTAGTTGCAGTCAATGTAATCAATCGAATCCCTTTGTTTATTGCATTGAAGTATATATAAAGTGCAGAATCTGTGAAATGGTGTTAATTAAATTAGTACACGAGGCGTGATTTCTCTTGGTCGTCGTCAACGGTTTCTTCCAAAAATTTAAGTTGTTGTATGTTAAACTTCCATTTCGAAATTGTCGATACTCTTCTGGATATTGCATATAGATTGACGTTGGATTTCAATTTGTCAATTTCGTATTATATATATATATATATATATATATATATATATATATATATATATTTATTGACATTACAATATTATTGTTTTGGTAAAATGGTATGTAATAGAAGTTATGTATTAATATTAGTAGAGATGATTTATTCTCTATGCTAACCATCTTAGTTTTGTGTTAATTGGAAACTCTGGTAAGGAAAAGAAAAGAATTCGATTTTTCCTTTCGATGATCGCGTGGAATCAATATACTGAAGAACGACTGGTTTTGGACTGAAGTGACACTTTCCACGAATCCGGATAACAGGCGTGACTTAAATACCAGTCTTAAAAACTAAGCCGTAGTTGGGTAGACAACCTCTTTTAGTTGAACTCTAGGGATTATTCAGATTTCACGATACTTCTTAAGAAATTAGTCTACACCGCTAACGATACATAGAGTAAGTTTTTATTTGATTACTTTGTGTAGAGACTTAAGGTTGGAGTCCAAGACTTCGGTGACCTTAACTTGTGTTAAGAGAATATCGCTTGTTAGGGATAATTATACATCATAAACAAATTAGAGGTTAAATTCTCGGTCCAAGACAGTTCAAGAAGTCATTTTAGATATGTCACACGATTAAATGTTTTATTTTATTTGCGCGAATTGTCTTTTTGCCAATTGAGAATTGATGTTGATTTATGCTACCAGTTACGAGTTAATATAGAATTGAAAATGATTCTTGACATGAAGTTTTTAATTCCAATAGGATCCTTAAGTGTATAACATTAAGTGTATAACAATAAAAGTGTAATACTTCTGTCTAGAGAATTTATGTTGGATGCAGTGCAAGTATACTAAGTGGAAGATATTGTTATGCTATATGATGTGCGTTATTAATATTATTTATTAATATAAAGAAAATCTTATAATAGTTGTTAATGTATAGAAAAATTATAATGTAGTAAAGAATTAAGAGGGTATGATTCTTGACATTTCTAGAAATTTTAGAGTATAGTGAGGGTTAAGGGAACTAGATATCTCGAGTCATCAATACATGAGATCTTAAGTGGTCAAAATGAATGAGATGCTTGAGCATTGATTATCTGTCCTGGAGGTCCTAACCATGTAGAATAGGATGAAGTGGTGGTTTCCTTATTTGTTATCTTTATGTGATGAATTGTTTGGTTTTAGTGATGATGCATTAAGATTAATTGTGTGATTATTAATGTATGTTGTGATGCATATCACTTGTTCTAACCTCAACTTTTTTATTTATTTACCTCATCTTGTACTCATTCTTTTGTTGTCGTAACGGAGGGGAAATTACACTTAGCCATTCTTTTGTTGTTGTATCGGAGGGTAATGTATGGGATATCAATTTGGATGGGTAACCATCTTAGGAGAGAAGGAGGAAGATGATATAATCAACAAGTTTTTTCACCTTCATATGGAAATGATATTAGTAGATCACTTCTTACCACTCCATTTGCAATTCATAAGAAAGAAAGTCCCTCTATCAATTTCCATTACTACCCTCCTATGATGACTATCGGCTCATTGTCACAACCCATGTCAAGTGTAGTGTACAACACAATAGTCATAATGCATGCAAGTAGTTCTAGATTTGAGTTTGGTGTTTAGATAAAAAAAAAACTATTCAGTATACCACAATTAGTTCTTATGGTGGAATACGTTGAAAAGGGAGATGATAATTGCAACTTGTCATTGACTTGTGGAAGATATATCTACCGTCACTTTCCAATATCATTATAGAATAAGAAACAACGATGAAAGGAAGAGTTAAAAATAAGTATGATTGCATGAGAAAACTATGGAGTCATAATCTATATTCCAATATCATTATAGAATAAGAAACAAGGATGAAAGGAAGAGTTAAAAATAAGTATGATTGCATGAGAAAACTATGGAGTCATAATCTATATCTCAAGGAAAAAACAAGACAATGGGAAAAAATAAAGAGAAGTGTTCAGACTAAGTCAAATAGGCTACTAATTTAGAGTCCAATTGAAGAGAAAACAAAGGAACAAAAACCACCATATTTTTATCTAACCAAATGGAGTACAAAACTATTATAATTTTCACTAGTTATGTTAAAGAAACACGATTGAATAACTAAGATCTTTCATAAAAATTTCATGAAGTTTCAATGGAGGCATAGAAAAGTTATCCACATGTTTTGAGGAGGTTCTAGAAAAGTTATCCACATGTTTTGAGGAGGTTCTCCACACCTACCTAAGTCCTTAGAAATCACATAGAAAGAAATCACTATAAAAATCAATTTGACAACAACACTACAACCAACACTACTACATATTGTAAAGGAAAGGAAATGGTTGGTAGAGTCCATCACAAACTCGGAGGAAATATGTAAATTGGAGAAGAAGAAATAACTTACAAGACTCAAATTCACTAAAGAAGAATATCACAAGAAAAGAAAAGGTTTGATCATTGAGCATGTAATTACTAAAACCTAAGTGTAGAGAATTTATAGTAGGTATGACTAAATTTTCATAACTCATGGATGAAATTCTAGAAGCACATATATATCCCTATAGAACCTAAGCATAAAATCTAGTAGAAAATAAAGAAAATACAAGAACAATATGAGAAGGTTTACATTGAGGACATCACCTCAAACACTCCAAATGAAAATATGAAAAAGACTCAATGCATAATTTCCAAAATTTCCATGTATATAATTTCCACAATGATAGATAGCATGATTATCACTTGGTTATAGTTTGAGTTGAGGATGGGACTCTAGGTCATGTATTTTATCCTCCATTAAGTTTAAGTGTTGAAATATCTTATACCTTGAATAATTTAAGTATTGCAATGTAACTTTAAAATAGGGACTAGCATGAGCATTACACCTAAATAGATATAAGTCAATGACCTTATCATCCCATCAATTAAGTGCACATAAGGAGGTGGACCCTATAGTAGACAAAGGGAATGGGAATTATACCTCTTTGGAGGAGAAAGATCTTGAGAATAAGACATCACTTTTCCATATATGTGAGCGGGAAAAGCTAAAATCACAATATAAATCATCATGCTAATCATACAAATAAATTTCAATTAGAAATGAAATAATAGATCAAATGCCTATATATTTGATGGTTTTCCATGTATGGTATTCATTTAATGCTTCTTCAATAGATCTCCTCGAGGAGTTGTTCTAATAATTTAACCAACACTTAAAGAATCAACAAAATAATAAAATAAATTAACAAACATTTTTGTGACTAAATATATTAAAAACACTTTAGTGCATGAATACTTCAACGAGATCCTCTTGGTTTCAAGAATAATTTATTGGAGTAGTATATTCTTGGAGAAACCTCCCTCGATTTGACGGAGCAACAACGAAGTCAACATTCACTTTCTTGTTTATTTGTTGGATCGAGGGAGGTTTGCTCCAAAATTAACCAAATCATAATTTATTCTCTCTTGAACATGGAAAACCACGTGAAGGTGGAAGCTCTTATGTCTAGTCCACCCCCCCTCACATCAGTCTCAATTCCCTAGTACCCATACTATCTACTAGAAAAATGTTGAAAGCAACATATTAAGATTCATGCATAGACACAAGAAAAACAACAAATTTATAAAGAAACATATGTGGTTTTGTGCATAAATAAAAATATAGAAATCATCCATTAACATATAACATTCATTCATTTAGACTCAAAATAATTCATCTCAATAACATTTATCATCAAAAATATGTTTTCACAATATGATACATGATGTTTCAAAGTACAATCATATATTTTTTCGATTTTGTTTGAAATGAATTTAGAAAGTAGGTAGTCAGTTCTCGCTTCCCCTTCAGTTGGTCTGGCCTTTACATGTCTTATTAACGACCTGGTCGTGTAGTCAGGACGTCGAGGCTACTGTAAGGGGGGGGGGGCGCGAATCATTACCTACAATAAGAAAGAATTGTTAAATTTATATTTTTTGTTATTTTTATTACAAGTATTTCATTGATAAAAAGACCATTAGAGTTTTCTTTACCTGCTTGAGTAGTGGAGGCAAGAAAAGTAGTTTCAGATGCGGCCATATGTTCCTCTTCTTTTCTATCCTCATTCTTTAGATGCTATGGAGTTTAAACAATTAAGGTCATAATTAATAAACCATTTGTAAATAAATATTTTTAATTGTAATGCATACTACATTTTTTATAGCACATAAAATACCTATAGTACCAAGCTCCACACCATCTTTATTGGGTGGCACTCTACCATCACTAGACTATGTTCTGGGAACACTTATTTCTTTGTTGGTTTCCTACTTAAAACAAATAAACCCATTAATTTGTGGAAGAAAATAGATTATACAAGTAATTAATTATAAATAATGTTCACTGATTTTATTTACTTGTGTTTTGGTTGGAAATCATTAATTTGTGGAAGAAAATAGATTATACAAGTAATTAATTATAAATAATGTTCACTGATTTTATTTACTTGTGTTTTGGTTGGAGTTCGAGAAGGTTGTGTTTCCCCCAAGATTTTTCTGCATTCAACTATGGATTGAACGTTCTGCTTGAAAGAAATCTTGATGTGTTCCTATGTTGGAGCTTATTTGAACTCCAATCTTCGCATATTTTCATAAGAACATGAATTTTGATTCTTCTCTGCAATTAAATTAAAATTGTTAACAATATATTATTGGGATGCAATTGATTATTTTATACTTACAATTCGTACGACCAATTTCAGGTAACCACTCGGGGCAAGTTTGTGTTTCCCATGTTATTCTATTCTATTCTTGGTGTCTTTGGATGTGTCTGGGAGGCTATATTGAAAATTTTGAAATACGTAAGTAGATGTCACAATGATGATAAAGAATCATAATTACATTATTATAAGATTCACATACCTTGATGAGCCAGGTGGTGTCTTTCCCTCTTTTTAGAGCATATTATCCTTTGCATCTTCGAGTAGGGCCTTCCACTCCCTCTCAAGAATCATTTGAGTATTATCATACTTAGGGTTCTTTCACAGATGAACCCTATATTGGTCCCGCATATATTTTAAATATGCACCTTCATTTGGGGAGAATTCAGATTTTCTGAAGAAGCCCTCACTGAAGAGGCCAACCAACTTGTTAATGAGTTCATGTTTTAACTTGGAACTTTTGGAATTCCACCTTGTGTGTATGGTGGGCCCAAAGATATTCAAGGTCATTTTATTCATCCATTTATAAAATGTGTCGTTTCCTGCAAAAAGATATTATCATTAGTTTAAAATAATCGCACATTATATGTAAATTTCAATTAGATTGTATATAATAACTAAAGAACATCTTAAATACCTAGAATATTTTTTATTTTCATAGGGGTGAGCTCATCGTTTACCGAAAATGAAAATGGTATTGTTCCCATGCTAGTGACACAAGAATATCAAAGAAATCATGCTTCAAAATGTGCAAAGCCATGCTATGCATCCAGATCATCCCATGCACATTCTGGCATGTGCACAAAGAATTTTTATCAAGACAGGGTGCCTAGAGATTTGTTATCAAGATAGGGTACGCACATTTTGTGTGTTGTGCGCACCTTGGTAAGTGCACACATTGCACCGTGTTGGGGGAAATTGGGTAAGTGCACAGTAATGACCTCAATATGCATATAATTGAGTCATATATATATGTGTGTGTGTGTGTGTGTGTGTGTGTGTGTGTGTATTAAGGCCATGGATCATGTGTGAGTATGAGACTAATGAGTTGGGATGAAGATATTCCAATTCACTTATCCATGTAATTATACTCAGTTATTAATATAACATTTCATTGTTGCGCGCATAAAGACTCACACATAAATATATGGGGGGATCAATCCATCAGAAAATGGGATGAGAGTTCATTCTTGGGGAATATTTGAGCTAAGAATAGACCATTGTGGTTTGAAATATTTGTTTGGACATCCACGTTTGAATTCTATACAAAGAAAGTGGTTAGAGTTCCTTAGTGAGTATGATTTTGACATAAATCATATCATAGTAAAAGAGAACAAGGTGGCTAACAAACTCAACAAGAAGGTGCATGATATGCATGCTACAACCATTACCATATACCAGACAAATTTGTGTGACAAAATTTTAGCATTAGGTGTGACCTAGTTGCACCAATATTACCAAGGTACCTAGCCATTGAATTGATTATGATGGAATTTACCAAAACATTCCTTTGAAAGTATTATATTTCCTACAAGAGGAGGATCTTAGTCAGGGGTAGGGGTCCATTAATAAACCTTTCATTATTCTAGGTATCATATATTTTTTATTTTGATATGTGAAATAGATATTGGAATCTCTAGTCATACTCTTCAACAATTTCTCCCATAATTTAATTCATTTGTGATGCAAGATCATTGCCATCAAATCACAAGCGGAGGACAACTAGGCGCACAAGCGCACATTTTGAAGAAATTTAAATTTTTAAGAATGTGTATCACACAAATATTTTGAAAAGCATTGTAATTAAGGAAAATCGTAAATGCCACAGGGATGGATGGTTCAGGAAGACATAAAAAAATGTGTTTATTTTAATGAAGTTGAGTGCAGTACAGATTCAATGTATTTGATCTGATTTGTTTGTCGCAAATATTTACTATGATAAATATTAGTAGTTGATATATTTTAATTCGATAGGATAGATTTAGAGTAGTTGGAGGGAAGCGCCCGAAGAGCCCTCTTGTATAAAAGATTTGTATTGTTTCCCAGTAAAGGTTGTTGATGGGTTGCTGAAAGTTGAGTTGTTGTTAGGCTGCAGATAGTTTTTGTAGAACTTATCAAAGTAGTGTATGAACATATGTATGGTTCAGTTCAATGAATATAACAGAGGAGCATTGTACCAAATGTAAGGTGTTTATGCGTCTATCTGAATGAATGAATGATAGACTTTCTGTTTATTTGAATTTCTCTGTTATTTCTTGTTCTTTTGTTTATGCATGCATTTACATGGTTAGATGCATGAATTTGTGAGGTTTTAAAATAAGCTTCAATTGTTTCTCCTCTACGAGAAAGTGCAAGTGTGAATAGTGTCTGCAAGGTGTGTGTTGATAGGTTTTGTTTTGACTCATAAGCTCAAAAGAGACAACATGAATTATGTGTGTAAGGAGTGCATAACGTCTGCAAGGTGTGCATGACAGAGTCCATTTTGACTCAGAAATTTCTAGAGAGATAGCTTGAAGTAAGTTTGTCTGTAAGGAGTGCATGACCGAGTCTTCTGACTCAGAATCTCAGGAGGAGTAGCTGAAATTGTCCACAGAGAAGTTGTATTTTCAAAGGAGGATCTGTTGCAAGGCATGCACATGTTCAAATTCGAATCAGTGTCGAAAGAAGTATTTTGAGAAGTAAAGACATCGAGGAAGATAAATTTCAGGAGGAGGAACGAAGAGAAATATTAAAAGGAAGGAGTCCTTTGATATTTCCCAGGTTCAATGAAGCGAGATCCATCCAAGAGGGATTGGGGTCATTCTAGACCGCTAGATCTGGGAGGATTTGCAGGAAGCTTAGCTATGAAGTATTTCAGATTTTTGAGTATTCGAATGGTTGGAAGGGTAGGATCACCAAAGTTGCGAACTCGCGAGGATAATCTTAAGAGTTAGTTGCGAGGAAACACGTGAAAACAGATTAGAGAATCCAAGAATAAGATATTTGGAATAAGTAAGTCTTGATTGCATGAAGTTTTGCGATGTCACGAAACATGAAGTATAGCTGGACCATCGGATCCAGGGAGGCACGTGGCAGAGACGTGTGAATTCGTAAGAATATGTTTAAGAAGGAAACATAAGAGGAGATTGCAGTATTGTCGTAGCTCGAAGTGGTGAAGGGTTGGCTCGAGGTCATAGATCATGGTCACATAGAGGAGAAAGAGACTCGCACAAGTCTAGTACTCAGGAATCAGTGTCACCAAGAACCGGTTAGCGGATTTGTAAGTGGTCCTAACTTACGAGCGACATCAAGGGGACCTGTGAGATTGTATAAATTTCTCAATGTCAGTTGAAGGCTGAAGAACCAGCTTGGTTCAGAGAGTTCGAATATCCAAGACCGGGAGGTCAGAAAATCCCCAGGAGAGAAGGGGTTTGTGTGTGTCAATTTGATTAACTCAATGCAACTTTGTTGTTCTATCTTTGGATTTTGGAATTCAACTAGAAAGTAAATTATTCATAATACCATAAGTGTTGGACAAACATAAGTGACAAAACAATGTTATAAATAATGTTGAATATTTCTAGAGGATGGGGCACACCTTGGGTAGGTGTGCGTAAGTTTTATAAATTTCATAGGAATCACTTGAATATATCCTAGGGAAGGAACTCAGTGTAGGGTTAGGTGTAACCCCTTGCATGATGGTAGGACTCATTAGAAAAAATTATGTTTGTGTTACACATGGTGCACCACAATTTTTAATGACTTGATTAAGATAGATAGTTGGTTCTAAAGTAGTGTTATCCCTATAGTTGCATTGAAAGTAGCATTATGTGTGACCTAGGCACCTATGTTGCCAAGGTACCTATCTGTTAACTTGATTATGATGGATTTTGCCAAAACATTCCTTTGAAAGTATTATCTTTGTCAGGGGTAGGGGTGCACTGATAAACCTTTCATTATGCTAGGTGTCATATATTTTGTACCTTGATATGTGAAATAGATATTGGATTAATATCTAGTCGTACTATTCAATAGTTTCTCCCATAATTTAATTCATTTCATTTAGCTCAATGCAACTTTGTTGTTCTATATTTGGTTTTTGGAATTCAACTATGATAGTAAATTATTCACAATACCATAAGTGTTGGACCAACATAAGTGACAAAAGAATGTTATCAATAATGATGAATATTTCTAGAGGATGGGACACACCATGGGTAGGTGTGCATAAGTTTTATAAATTTCACATGAATAAATTTAAGATATCCGAGGGAAGGAACTTAGTGTAGGGTTAGATGTAACTCATTTCCCTATAGTAGGACTCATTAGACACATGGCCTTTTGTCTTACACATGGTGCACCACAATTTTTCTTGACTTGATTAAGGTAGATAGTTGGTTATAAATTTGTGTTATCACTAGAGTTGCTTTGAAATTATAATTAGATGTGACCTAGACATACCTATGTTACCAAGGTACCTAGCCATTGAATTGATTATGATGGATTTCCCCAAAACATTCATTTGAACATATTATCTTTCCTGGAAGAGGAGGATCTTATTTATGGGTAGGGGTTTATTTATGGGTAGGGGTCCACTGATAACCCTTTCATTATGCTAGGTGTCATATTTTTTATGTTGATCTATGAAATATATAATGGAATCTCTAGTCATACTCTTCAACAATTTCTCACATAATTTACTTCATTTTCTTTAGCTAAATGCAAGTTTGTGGTTCTATCTTTGGTTTTGGAATTCAAGTAGAAACTAAATTATTCACAATACCATAATTGCTGGAACAACACAAGTGAAAAAACATTGTTATCAATAATGTTGAATATTTCTAGAGAATGGGGCACACCTTGGGTAAGTGTGCGTAATTTTTACAAATTTCATATGAGTCACTTTAATATATCCTATGGAAGGAACTCAGTGTCGGGTTAGGTGTAATCCCTTTCCCAATTATAGGACTCATTAGAAAAATGTCCTTTTTTGTTACACATGGTGCACCACAATTTGTCTTGACTTGATTAAGGTAGATAGTTGGTTCTAAAGTCATGTTATCCCTAGAGTTGCATTGAAAGTATCATTATCTTTGGATTTTGTAATTAAACTAGAAATAAAATTATTCACAATACCATAAGTGTCGGACCAACATAAGTGACAAAATAATATTATCAATAATGATGGATATGTCTAGAGGATGGGACCATTATCATGAGTACACATAGGCCCAAGATTTCATTTACATGGCCTATGTGGTGGTTTTAGACCCTGTGGATGGTTTGGGAGTCCTAAAAGCATATTGTATGCATTAAGACATTTATAGTTCCTCCTCATACCATGTCCCTGACTTGGAGAAGCATGGTTTGAAAAAATTCAACGCTATCCCCTTTCATTCGATGTTGTTTCTAGAAAGTTCCAATGAAGATGTTATAGGAATGAAAAACATGTTAATTGAAAATGCCTCATCATAATATGTTATTGATCACATTGATGACAAATATGATGATGGATAACTTCATCTCTTTCACGATTAGGTTCTAATTTTGTCATTTGATTGTCGAATTATTTGTGTGAGTCATATTTGAGCCTCGAAACACTCCCATACTATCAATGCATGTATCTACCATAACCATGTAAACTTTCAGTGCATACAAGCACAAACTTAAAAAATTTCAACGTTGGTCGCATTCACAGTTCACTCTCTGTGGAGTAAAATTAAAGAATAATTTCCACTAATTGGTAATTAATGGACAACCTTTAAAATTGTTAGATGAACCAAAGTTAAATTGGATATGATGGTATAAAATTGAATGTGCTTCTGTTGTTTTCAAGAATTATATATTCCCTATTGAACAAGCCCAACCACCTGAAGGTGGAAGCTCATATGTCCCCTCCCCTCCCTCACATCACTAGAAATTACCCAATACCCAATTTATCTACTACAAAATATTTGAAAGAAACAAAATAATAACCCTCAGGACATGCTCTTTGTCTAACCATAGCCTTCAATGATTTCAATTTCTTCTCAACCATCGACATTGACTTTGTGTGTATAGGTCCATGCTTTTCAATCTCCTCAACTTGGTATATGAGGTAGTCTTCTTGTGCACTGAAAAATTTCAGTGGTAGATACGTTTTCATTTCACACATTAGATGAGGAATTTGTAACCTCCAATACTTTATATCTTATTTATAGAGTTCTTTATATGAAACCCGTCTACAAATGATGCAAAAAAATCACAAGTTTCAATGAAAAAATATATAGTACTAGATTATAAGTAAAAACATGCATTCAAATATAAGTTGTACAATGAATTGAACAAATTACACTATGCATATAAATCGCCACTTACCTCATGTATTTTCCAAGATCATATATAACTTGTTTGACATTATTGTCAAAGTTGTCTGGGAGAGATAGAGGTAGAACTTATTGTAACATAAAAAATGAATCATTATTGATTCCCAATTAGTAGAAAAAAACAAGAAAAAGACGGTTCACCAATATAGAAATATAAACACCAAAATAATTACCTTAATCAAGGTATGCCAATCATGATCTTTTACCCCACCTAATAAACTTTTCTTTGTTAGGATATTCTTTATGTTTGAAGAAAATCCAGTGGGAATTTAATTTTTTCAATAACCTCTTTTATATGCTTGCTTTGTTGCTCTGTCAATAACCATGGAAGGACCCTTATATTTTGGTTGTCTGCATCTCTACTTGAATGAATCAAACTTTTCATTGCATGATTGGCCTCCTTCATGTCATTACAAATATTGACATTTTTTTCTTTTTCACTCCTTCCATCTAATCTTATCCATAACATTTCTATTACATTCTTCCCGATGTGCATTGTATCAAACAAATGAACAATTTCCAGGTACTCATAGTAGCGGAGCCTACTAAATTGTACGGGATAACTTTTCATTCCTCGTGAAAGAACCCCATTATTAATTCCCTCATGTCGACCTTCAAGATGAAACATATAAATTAAAGATATTACAACAATACTTGCCAATTAGTACAATGAACAAAATGAAATAAAAATATAAAATATTCCAAACATTTCATGTATGATACATAGAATATTTGATCCAATAAACCTTGATGATTTCTATTATATTGCAACTGCCATAGACAAGGTGTCATTCTTCATGGTTTGAATCCGGTCTCTTCTTTCCCATTGAAGATATGATTCTCAATACTTCGATACCTATGGTTCTTAGAGAGGAACTGCCTATACTCATCAAACACCTCATTTCCTAAACTTCTTGAACGACGAGATTTCATATTAGGAGAAGAAACTGGACATGGAAATTTACCCTTTTTTTGAAGTCCTAGAAGAGATGGATTAAATTGTATATCAATTATTCAAAGTATGTTTAATGAAGGGATTATATGAAAAAAATGCATGATATGAACTTTATAAAATTAAACACTATTAAAGTGCAGAGTAACGTTATAACATAGCACAAAAATGTGTTAGCCCTGGGACATCGTGAATTTTCCATACCAGCATTGCATGTAATTTGAAATTCCCTTTGCGTAGCTATTAGTCTATAGATATTATACATAGTGATTCCCATCCATAAATCTAGTAATTTGTTGATATGGATCTCAATATATACATTCATATATTTGAATTGCTACTTACCTAATTGATTGAACATACAATACATAATTACTACATATATGAGTAAATAAAAAAATATCAAACATAATTATAAGAGATAATTGAACATATACGAGTAAACTAAAAAATATAAGACATAATTATGAAACAAACAAGACAAATGAGATGTTACCGTGTTAAAATAAAATATTCTAATCAAATACCTGGAACAATCATTGCTAACATTATGTGCTCCCTCTTTATTGATATCCACGAAGGAATGGTATTGTTGATAACAAAAACATGCCACACCAAGTAAGTAGATCTGAGCTCTCCAAATGTATTAACACCGTTAGCTACCAATGAAAGACTAAGATTACGAGATTAGTCTTTATAATGTGGACATATTACCTCTATATTCTTAAATTCATATCCATCCAGAGGCATTTGAAGAACACCATATTTACTTATTTTCTTTGCATGGTAATTGATAAACTGTGTTATTCTTTTGCACCTGAACAATCGCCGCAAACATGTAATTATGGGAATATAACCAAGAATCTTGTGAGACACATTTTTTTTTACTTTATCGGTTCGATATTTAATAATTTTAAATTTTAGTCATTCTTCTTTCGACACACGTTCTCCATAATATAAAATACGATCATCAAGACATGCATGAATAGCTTGATGCTTCATTCCAATATCTTTCATAATGGCATGTAAATCTTGGTATGTGTGACATAAAACATTTGACATTGGTAACATAAATTCACCTAACAATCTACAACATAAAAATAAATATTGGTTAATCTAAAAAATATTGATAGTACACATTGCATGAAAATTTTATAGATGATCAACTAACAATAAAAATAGATGAAAAAAAAAAACCTTTATCATAATGTACTAAGTGTGATAAAATATATTACATGTACCTTAGCATCTGTGTGACAAAAGTGTTTGAAAAACCATTCATAACCTTTAAGTTCACCCATAGAAATATAGTAGAGAGAAGACTTGTTTTGGAGCCTTCATAAAGAGGTTGAATTACCTTCTCAAGTACATGTATATCAAAAATACCACTAATATGGTCATCATCATCATCCATTCCAACATTATTAATTGTCTCCTAGATCAATATATTTGTCCCATATTATTCAAATGTGTTATTAGAATCATCATCTTCTTCCATAGGATCATTAACTTGATCTTCAATATTCACTTCATGTTCTTGAACATGCGCTTGTACAACCACATCTTCCTCCATGGGTACTTCCCTAGGGCATCATTTCTTTATAATTACAAACAATCAATTAATATTAGTGTATCTAACAAATATTAAAACGATACAAACATTTACTAATATAATATAGGAAAACAAAGAAAAAAAATAAAAAGACAAAGACATCTTAGGTGAGAGCGAGAAACAAAGAAAAAAAATCAATGAAGAATCTTGTGCAATTTATCAAGATGTCTATGAATATGTTGAAAACATATAGAAAAAATGTTACCCTCTCTTGACATGTAGAAAGAGAGACACTTTGTGATATATATATATATATATAGTCATCGTTATGTAATATTATTATCTTATATCCCCCCTCAACCCTATACCTTCAAGATGCCAGAAAAGGAACATGGAATCTCTATATTTCCTTTATTGTCCTCTTCATAAAATATATGACATTAAGCTAGTGTGGCATCTCCACTTTCCATTAGTGATTTTTGTTTAAAAAAAAATGACAACGTTACTAGGAGGTGGAACTAATATTCAAAACTTTTAAAAAGGAATTAGAAACTTTGAAAAATACTTCTCAAACAGAGCATTGATACTAATATCAAAAGAGGAATTAACAACTCTGCAAATACTTTTCAAACATATCTTCGGTACTTTTCAACACAACCAATATTAACTCTTGTATTGAATAGTATCATATGGTGAATCAATTCATGTGTATAGTCACAACAAGAAAAAACAACCTATTCTTATTTCTCCTTCATCATTATGTTGTATTCTTATCTACCCCCCCTCAACCTTGACAAAATATAAACAACCCTTATCTATCCCCCTCAACCCTTTACCTTCAAGGTGCCAGAAAAGGAACATGGAATATCCATATTACCTTTATTGTCCTCTTCCTGAAAAATACGACATTCATCTAGTGTGGAATTTCCACTTTCCATTAGTGATTTTTATTTTAAAAATATGACGACGTTACTAGGAACTATAACTGATCTTCAAAATTTTAAAAAATCAAATAATTACCAATATCAAAAGTGGAATTAGAAACTCTACAAATAATTCTAAAACAGAGTGTCAGTACCAATATAAAAAGAGGAATTAACAATTATGCAAATATTTCTCAAACAAATCCCTATGCAAGTAAAATGATGAAAATATCCCTATGCTACTTTTTAAATTAATCTCTAATACCAAATGGGATGAAGGAAAAAATAATTATGACTGCATTGCCAATTCAAAATTTTAGTGGAGGATAATTATGATAGCAAGAATATATATGTTGTAATGTTGATTAATACAAAAATAAACAAATAAAAAGTCATGAAACCTGATAGCACAATTCACATATGGAATCTCCTTTTTGTTGTGACCAATGCTCGATACATTTCATGTCATGAGCATACTGTGGAGCGAAAAAACACATGTTTTGGATCAACAATTTAATGATAAAATACATACTTGACACCCATAAACCATTCATTCAACCAATATGAAAAAATATAAACCACCCTTATATATCCCCCTCAACCTTGTACCTTCAAGGTGGAAGAACATCAACATGGAATCTCAACATTTCATTTACTGTCCTCTTTATGGAAAATACAACATTAATCTAGTGTGGCATCTCCACTTTCCATTAGTGATTTCCATTCTAAACCCCTAACCCAACCTATCCCCTTAATCCCTAACCCTAGACCTCTAACCCCTACTCCCTAAAACCACATTCACCTCTAAATTCCCTAGGACCTAAGCCCACTAAACCTACCTTAACCCCTAACCCCTTAACCAATAATCCCTAATATGGCCTTATTAACCGTTAAACTGCTAAAATATTAACCACTAACTCCTTACACCCTATTCCCCTAAACCTTAAACCCATTAACCACTAAACCATACCCTAAAACCTAATTAAAATCTACATCTTATGTCTACTTCTTCTCCTCTTAACTTACTCTCAATTTGTTCATGTGTACATAGAATATATCCATAAAGAAAAAAATATACATTATTTGTCTTCTACATTTAACATATAAACATTGACAAAAAAAATATGCAATATAAAGACATATAATGAATAACTTACCAAGGGATAATATTCATCCACTCCTTCAAGGTGTCCATACTCACTACAATTTTTTTTAGTTATATTTAATAAAAGTCTCCTTCTATTATAGCCCCTGCATTTTTTACAATGGCAATAACATTTTCGATCACCCAAATCCTCGACCAATGCATATCTCAAGTCTCATCCTTTTCCTCCCGAATGAATGTTATGTGACATTTTTCCTTACCAAACATTCATTGATGATTATGTTAAAAACTCAACCTCAGTAGTTTAACTATTTGTAATGCGATTATTTTTTATTTATTTTTTTGTATTCTCGCCTAAAAATATCCCTTATAACCTCTACAAACCATCACTAGTATAGAAACAACATCAAACTTATTAAATATTTAAAACTTTTTTAATTATATATCTCACTTTCGTCGGACTTTTGATGAATGTTGACCAGAGACGTTGCTTAACAAAACAAAATATTGACTTCATCAAACATCGGTACATACATTATTGACCTGGTAAAACATCTAATATTCGACGATCATTGACCTGGTCGACCATTAGATATTCGACGATAGTCTCTTTTGTCCGATAGTCATTGAATGTCGGGGTTTTTTTGAAAAAATACAAAAAATGCAAGTAAAATATGAAAGTACGACCAATTTTATCCATACTGTCAGATTATGGTGTCGGTTGTTTACCCTATATGTAGTTGTGACAATGTCTTTTATTGCACTAGTAGGCACAAATGAGAATATTTTTGAGTGCAATATATAGTCTCTGAAATCCTTTAATTCTTTGACCAAGGAATATGCTTGTTTTTCTAGGTTGATGTACCTTATATCAACATCTCTTAAAGCTTTGTTGAATAAGGCTATGGGTTGCTCTTGATTTTATTCATTTTTTTTTAATAAGACAAAAACTATAGTATGTTCTAAAGAAAAAGAAAAAAAAAAGAATTCTTTATCATAGTTTGGGATGAATAACATTGGTGATTCTCCCAAAGATTATTTTATTCATTGGAAATATTATTTATCATCAGTGGTCCATTTTACTTCCTAATCCTTCTTCAACATGTTAGTAATATACCTTAACATTTCAGAAAAATTTGGCACAAATCTCCTCAGGAAGTTAATCTTTCCTATGAAGGATTGTATCTCTTTTATGTTTCTAGAAAGAGAAATCAATTTAATTTCTTCAACTTTTTCAAGATCTATATTCACCTCTTCCTTTCATACAATAGGGCCCAAGAGATTCCCTTGAGACATGGAAAAATAATTCTTCTTTGGGTTCAATGACAGACCAAAATTCGTGCACTTCACAAAGGCCTATTTCAAATGCATGATGTGATGTTCATCTGTCTTAGAGAAGATAATCATGTGAGGAAGGTATATTATGATGAATTTGTCCTTCTCTCCCACAAAATTTATGTCCATACCTCGTTGAAACGTGGCTCCTACATGTATCAAACCAAATGGCATTTTTTCATACATTAATGTTCCCCACGGGGTTGTAAAGTTTGTCTTTTCCCTATCATCAAGATGCATTGCCACTTGGTTATATCTTGAGAAACCATCCATCATGGAGATATTATTTTGTTCCACAAATTTCTAAATTATATGATCCATCTTTGACAGAGGGTAACTATATTTTAGTGATAATTTATTCACATTTTTTAAGTCCACACAATGTCTTATCTCTCCACTCTTCATCCTAAATGGGACCAAGTTTTACACAAATTTAGAATATCTGAGGGGAATAATGATTTGAGAATCGAGTAATTTCCTCAGCTCCTTCTCAATTGTGGGAAGAAAAATAAGGTTGACCTACCTTAGGATTTTCCTAAAAGGATTGGTACAATTATTGAGTGGTGTCTTGTGTTGTATGATGTCAGTATCATAAGTATTTATATATTCATACTTACAAGAAAACAAATCTATGAAATCCTTGAACAATTGTAAATACCATGCCTTGCATTTTGGAGGAATTCCTTTGGATAGGTTGATGATTTTGGGATCTTTCTTGGTTCCAATATTTCATTCTTCATAGTTGTCTTCTTTAGGGAGGATTATTGGCTTTACAGGAACACCATTTCTATCGAAGAGTTGTTCTAGGGGAACCAATCCTTTGGGAATACAATTATTTTTGAGTTGAAGGACTTTATTCCCAACCATGTATTCACTAAACTCGGAGGTCATTTGAATTTCTTTTTTAGTCATGGGCTCACCTCCTTCTTCGTCCTCTAAATCTACATGACTATTAGCAAATTCCTCTATGCCCTCCATAACAGTTTTAATTTGTTGTTCATCTTTAAAAACTTTCCAATACTTAATGTTATTAGGGATAGAAGATCTGTATCTCATCTCAATCTCATATTTCATTTGAGGGACAATAGGGGTTTTAAAGGTACTAGTTTCCACTGCTAAGGAATCAACCTATTGGTTAAACTATAATGAGATAAGCATGATATTAAAATCTTTGTAAAAATTATCAATTAAATCCCATACCTTATTTATGTATAGTTATATTCTAATATGTCTTGTTTGATAGTGACCTTTAATTTGTTGTACCACAAGTTATGAGCCTCCAAAGACTACCAAATCAGTGATATGCATCTTCCTTTCTTTTTCCAACCAAAGAATTAGGACCTCATATTCAACTACATTGTTAGTGGCCTCAAACTCCATCTTGTAGGAAACATGGATTTCTTCATTTTTAGGGGAAAGGAACACTTATCCAACTCCCACTCCCTCCTTTGAATATTGTCCATCAAAATGAATCTTCCATATACCATTTTTTCTTGGGTCAGGATCACAATGGTGGTTTCAAGACTCAAGGCCTCTTTGTATTCCTCATTGACTGTGAGGAAGAAAAAACCAAGGTATTGATAAATAACACATGTGGGTTGATTTACATAATTTTTTTGATAACTGACCACATAGGAAAAATTTGTTTCACTGTATAATATTTTTTTCTCTCCTAAAAAAAATAGTACAATATCATAATTCATGTCCATCTACATTGTACCACCCAAATTTATTTCCCATGTTCTGTATAGAAACATCGCATAATTAGCAGGAACATAAGCCACCACCACATCCATCATTATGATTTTAACATGAAGTTGAGCTAAGGTGAATACCATATCTTTGATTATTCCATCACACTTCACCTTTTTGGCATCAAAAGAATAGAGGTAATGGTAGGGCCTAGTTATTTCCAACCTCAATTTTTCCATCACTACTTTGGGCATAAGGTTATGAGATGCTACATAATGTAGCATAAAATTGTGTAGGAACTTGTTATGAATGTTTAAGGTCACATAGAAAGGTAAAATAGACTCTTCCTTATCATCTATGTGAGGGCAAAAAACTATAATGGAGATTCATCTTGCATATTTAAAGTATTAGGAGGGCTTGTTGATCCTTTTGCATGTATCACTTTCTCAATTTTCTTATGGTAAGCAAGATTTAGAGACAACTCCATTAGTGGGATAGGAAGCTTGATTTTAGATATTTCTTTCTCAATGTTGAAATTTGGAATTGATTCCTCAATTTCCTTAACCTCTCTCTATCTTTGAAGACTCACCAACTTATTTATTCTTGGGAATATTTTTTAGTTCTTTGAATTTATCCATAGAAACACTTGCGATACGCTTATTAGAATGCGGTTGGTCATCTTGATTGGTTTCCTTTTTCCTGGATGTGAGATCATACTTCCTGTGCATCTTACCCTATAGTGCATCAACACACATATTGTATAGAACAAAGGAAAATACTTGTTTGTTAGGTTCATCTTTAGGGTTTTCTTCCTAGTGTTGAGCGAATCTTCATAATAATCTTGAATTAGATGCATGACATTATTTTCCTCTTGTAATAGGTGTATTTATTTTGGGTTTTCAACATATCCCTCATTTGTTTCATCCTCCACTAAGTTATTTTCATTATCTGATTGGGGGATGGATAGGCCATTCATCATTTCTTCTTTCTCTCCTCATGAGTTGAGGATTGAAAGGCCTTAAGAATTAGTTAGGGTTCCTTATCCCTCCTTCTCAAGGGGATGTTTTGGAATTACCATTCTCCAGTTCAAATATGGACATATTATTTGTCAAATTTATGACCAGTATAGACAATATATCATCCATCTAAGCTTCACGAGAATCTTTGACTAGATCTGAAGGACCACAATCTTCTTTAAATTTATTTTTTTCTACTTGATCATATTTTTTGTTCATTTTTTCTGATGCAATCATGTTCTCTTCAATTTATATTGCATAATCTTTCATTATCAACATATTGGGTGCTCTTCTTTCTCTTAATACCATGGCAAAGTATGAATCAAAATCCACAACATATGTGACCTTAGTTTCGTGATGCAAAGTCTTAATGCCTCTAGGAATCTTGTTGTATAACTTCTTAAACCTTATATTAAAGTCAACATCATACTCATTTTATTTCTTATTGAGGGAGACAAATTCAGTCAGGTAATATAGGTTATCCCTCTTTTCCCTACAATGCTTCATAAATGTAGACTCAGGATCCTGCCAACTAATAATGGCGACTGTAGGGAGTTCTCTAAACCATTTAAGGACATCTCCCTCTAGGTTTTGAAAACAAACCTCTTGAAGACATTGACATGCTCCACAAATAGGTTTTCAGTGAAATCCTTGAAGGTTTATAGGTTTTCTTTAGAAAATAAAGTTGTTTTTCCATTATACTTGGGTAGAAGCTTGAAGTAATTTTCACGGAGGTTATGAACATGTATAGGGATATTCAATGGGCCAAATATGGTAGTGATCCAAGGGTTTAAAGGTGGTGGGGGACACTAATTTCCTCCATCTCTTCCTACTCTAAGGTTATCCATAATACTTTTCAGAATACAATTATGGGATTCAATAGATGGAGGGTTAACATGATTTTTCAAAAAAGGATTGAAAGAAGATTCACTTCTTGATAGAATCCTAACGGTGAATTCTGTAGATCAATTAAGTGTTCAACAAGTATCTTGGTAGAAGAAGCATAATCAACATGTATATCAGTTAACTCAAAATATTTTCTACCTCTACGAACAACAAAAGGAAGTGTTTCCAAATTAGATTTACCTAAAGATGGAGATATTTCACGTTCTTTCATATTTCTCCATGTTACGAGATTATCTGGATATAAGTATAGTGGAGTACATTGTGGATCTAGGTTTATTTTGGTATATCTTCTATTCGATGCCAGATCATTCCACTCTGGAGTCTCTAAGTGAAAAACCCAACATCCATGTGCCTGAAATTTGTTCACCTTAGAGTATCATATCTTGCAATGTCGTATCCCCAAGGAAATATATCTTCAAATTCTTTTCCCCAGAAATGACACCATTTCATATGTTGTCTCTTGATATGTTCCAGGATGTGAGTGGAATGATGTTGAGGCATCCCAGGAGATAAGACTTAGGATGAGCCTTAAATCCATTCTTGTAACAATAGAAATTATACAAAAAAGTAGGTAATTTTTTCCCTTTATAGTATAGAAATCTCGGCCCTCAAACAATCCCAGACCAAATGTTAAAAAAATCAGCCCTAAGAGGCATTTGTCTATGATTTCTTCATATAATTTGAGTTTAAATATGGAGAGGATATATTTAGAATAAATACACAATAAACATGTGCGACAACTTTAAGGTGAATGTCACAGTCTATGGAAAGAATAAAATGTTGAGTAATTAAGAATTCAATAGTTCTAACCATTGTATCATATCAATAAATCATGAATGAAACAATAAACATTTTCATATATTTAAATCCATGGAGGTACCCTATGCATATCATTAAACATATGAAAAAACGACAAGAAGTTGTCATACATTTAGAGTAAATCATTCTAGTATCATAATATATACAACACACAATTACACTAAACATGTCATAAGACTTACTACTCAATCTTTTATTAATGGTGATCAAATATAAGAAGCCCAAAACAGGATCGTGAATTTACAAGAATACATGCACAAAAAGAAGCACATGCTAAAGCATAATGCAAGGGATGAATCTCTTAAATCCCATAGCCTTAAAAATATGTATCTTTATAAGGGGATCTTGATCAAACAACTCTTGTTATAAGATACTCTTAAATTCCCCAAACTTTTGACCCTTAAAATGCACTCTTCACCTTGCTTTATAGGGCCTTTGTTTGTCGTAAAACTATAATGTCCCTCAGTTGCAAACATTTAAACATTTAATTTCTTGCTATATTATGTTTTGAAATTTTTGGAAAATAATTATGTGGAATTATATCATAATAAATATTGATGATGAATATATTTGTAATCTTTATTTATTCTATTTTATTTAAATAAAAAGGAACAAATTGATTAGATAATCTAGTTACAAAGTGTAAATCATTATTCCATTGGTGAGTGAAAAGGGTAAAAACCACCAGAGTAAATATTTTTCCATTGGACAAGTAGAAACCTACTCCCAAAGGTGTGGGAAGCGAGGGAACAAGATAGCACAAATTTAGGCCAAGAATATTCCCTAGGGTTAGGGATGAGGCTAACTTGAAAATACATAGGTAATCTATTATATCAAAGTATGTTATAAGGAAGGAAGTGTTGGATTACTAAGAGGGGGGGTGAATCAATAATAGATAAATTTAATCCTTTTTAACCATATAATCCAAGTGTTATATCAATGTAGAATTATCATCCAATAATTGCAGAGTAAATAGGCAATGAAAAAATGAACAATCATACACATCCAAAATACACCAATGTTTTATGTGGAAACCCAAAGCAAGACAAAACCATGAAATGTGTTTTCTTATATGTCTTGAAGAATTACATTCATTGGAAGCACCAACTTCCTTTTTTTTCCAGCTGCAACTGGAAGGAGGCTTCAACCCCCTTGTTTCTATGGCTACAACTTGAAGGAAGTTCCAACTCCCCTATTCTCTGGCTACAACTAGAAGGAGGCCTTAAACCCCTATGTTATTTGGATACAACCAAAAGGTGGATACAACCAGTTGTCCTCGCCCTGTCCAATCACCCTGAAGTAGGAGTAGAATGATGGAACCACTGTCACACTATCATTGTGAGATATACCACTGTAAACCTGTACGAATAAACCTAAACCATGCATCAACCATGCATCAACCTGTACCTCAACCTGTAATCAACCTGTACCATAAACAAGTGCATCAACCATGCACCAAACTATACCAAACAACCTATAATCAACCTCTATCATAAAAAAGTGCATCCAAACATGTACCAAGTATGTACCAATTATGTGTCAAGTAATCATCAACTATGAATATTCAATATGTACCAACATCATCAACTATACACCTCATGTATGTGCCAAATCATCAACTACTTGTCTTAACCATGTACCCAACATGTACCTCAACCAAAATCCCTCATCAATATCATCATCCAAATATGATTTTTAACTCTGTAATAGACCTGGTGTATATAATTACATACCTGCAAACCTTCCTTAACTTTAACAACAAGACACTATCATTTTCATCAAACTTTTCTTTAGTCTCACATGACTAGTTTTGGATTAGTCAACAACCCTAACTTGAAATAATCTTAACTATTTAGTTGTAATGAATAAATCTATGAAACTAATACACATTATTCTTTGGTGTGTTTTATGCAATTCCTCCAGGTTTCAATACTTGGAACCTCTTAGAAAAGGAGTTATAGAAAAAATTCCATACCTTTGTGAATTGTGAATTATTCTAGAGAGAGACCTTGTAGAGAGTTCCCCACATGGAATATTTGTTGAATATATATAAAAATGTTAAAAAACATAATACTGAGTGTACTCTAACCAACACATTTTGTCTTACTAAATTTCGATCTGTTATGAATAAGTTATGATGTTTTTACCCAAAACACATGTTTTAGACTAGTTTCAGGATTAGCCACAAACCCTATTTTCCATGGAGTGTAACTCCAAAAATACAACAACCTACAGGATAAATTGTTTACCACGGATACTTGGATATGTTTCCTCAATGTAATATCAATCTCACGGTCTAAATCATTCTAGAAAAAAAATTATTGCCAAAATGGTGAGATAGCTTGTAAATAACATACCTTAGAAAACATCATCAAAAGAATTTATCCTCCATTGAATTGTAGCCCTCTTTTCTTCACCTTCCCTCTGAAATTAGGATTATATATACTTTTTTTTTTTGTAAATAAAAAAGATGAAACCTGTTATATTAATATAAGCATTTTACAGCACCATTGGGGATGCCAACTGTCCCGCCTTAACAGGAAACCGAGGCAGCTGGACACCCCCTGCCACATGTCATTGTCTTTGCTAACTGAGAGTAGT
>SNQJ01S0034268.1:5600-22554 GCA_010110895.2 Picea sitchensis | reverse complement strand
GGTAGACATCAATAACCCCTGGAGTCAACACTCCACCAGGTGAACTTGTGGGAGACTAAGGGATTCTAAGGAATAAGGCCTCCACCTTATTACACGCCCCTTAGAATCATCGCGAGCCACTCTCGCAGTCTGCCCTCATGACATCATGGGTCCTCTCGAACTAGGTAATCGTTAACCTATAGTTCGAGCCATGGTGGGAGTGCTAGTAGGTTGTGACAGGGCTGCTATCCACACCTCTACCTCAACGTCTCTGGTAGTCGTGTGTGGCCCCTTTACTCCATATGTGAGTCTGGTCGGCAAGCTATTGTCAGCCTGCATCATCAACAATCATGTCATCTAATCAAATGTACTAAAATAAAAGTAAAACAATCAAAGCCCAATAGCACACTCCCTGACTCAATCCAAAGTCCAAGGGTTTTGTTGATGCCTCTGCATCATCAAGGTCCAAAACCCTAGACACTCATTAAAACCAAGTCAATAGCGCATGTTTATGTCAATGCAGTAAAACATCATGTCATCTCTCATAACACATCATAATCAAGGACAAATGTTTTAATATCATAATAGTCTGGATCAATTGCGAGCAAGTGTCCTCAAAGAATAAGTTTTCTCAGTGCGCCAGAGAGGGATGTTACACATTCTTCTGTGCCATATCCAACTTTCATCTTCCTTTCCTAGACAACACTTTTCATTTTGAATTTCACTTAATACATATATGTTGCTTGAAGTTCTTGTAGCTGTATCAATCAATTTTCCTGAACCTTTTTTTCTTATCTTGAATTTTTATGAATCGAAAGTAACTTTATGAACTTGGTCACACATTTGACTCACACTTAGAAGATTATGTTTCATATATTCTACTAGTAGAACATTTTCTTCCTTGGTATTCTTGTTCCCAATTCTGACTGTGCCTTTTCCAATGATTTTAGCTGAATCATCATTTTCGAAGGATAATGATCCATCTCTTTCCTTTCGTAATGTAAGAAACCTGTCTCTATCATGTGTCATGTGTTTTGAACATCCACTATCAACATACCAACCATGTTTCTTCTTCTTCACTTGTAGAGAGAGTGTGCATTCTTCATTTCGATACTGATCTGGCTTTCTTATCCATGTCATTTTTTGAGGTTCTTGTCTGTGACTGTTTTTATTCTGTTGTTGTTCTCTCGGAGGGACTGTCATTCTGCAATATTTGGCCATGTGTTCAAAATTGTTACATTTGTAACATTCCACTTCAATGCTCAAAGATTCAAACATGTTGTAATTTATTCTCTATGTTTCACTAAACCTTCTTGGATAACTCCTTTGTGTATGACTTTCAAAGTTGTTTTTGTTCCTGTAGTTAGCTCTACAATTCACAACTTCATGTCCAAAAATATTACATGCATAACATAAACCAAAAAAGATAGTTTGATACCTAGGAGTTGAAGATCTTCTGAAATGAGGTACTGTTATAAATTATTCTTCTTCCTGAGGCCTATCTATTGGTTGTTGATCCTAAAATATGAATCTTCTCGATGGAGGAGTGTCCCTGTAATCTTCCTTGTATATCTTCCTATCCCACTTGATTGTTTCTACATATATTTTTGGATATGTTTCTTGTTCTGTTGTTTTGGATCTTGATCCTTTTTTTGTCCGATTTTATCCAAGTACAGATTTGTCATGATGAGATTTTTGACTGCTGATAATGTCATCCAAAACTTTTGAGTTGTTCTGCATATTTTTCTTTTGAAGATGCTTTCTTAATGTGACAATCTCTGCTTCCAAATTTCCAATGATCTTGTCTTTTTCTTCTAGTTGTTCTTTGGGTGCTTTTTCAATTCTTTTATCTTCTTCTATTTGAACCTTCAAATTTGTGATCATTTGTTCTAGTTCTTGAGTGTCTTCTTTCTTGTCTAGTTCTTCTTGTAGTTTCTTGTTTTTCTTATTTTCTCTTTTGATAACTTCTATGGCACACATTAATTCCTCTCGGTAGTCAACTTATGCCTCTTCAATTTCTTCTTCGGCTTCTTCATATTCTTCTTTTGTGTCTTCTTTATCAGAGTCTTCTACGACCATGAATATAACTCTTTCTGTCTCACTGTCACTGACTTCATCTTCATCGGATGATGTGATGTCTTCTTTCCTGAATAATCTTTTCTTGAAAACTTTCTTTGTGGTTCTTTTTCCTTTATATGTTTGTTTTCATTTTGAGTAACCTTCACCATTTCTCTTTTTCTTGTAAGAAAATTTGTTAGCAAAATGACCAATACCATCAGAATTAAAACAAATTAAAGGAAGCTTACCTCTATACATATTGTTGGTTACCTTGTTCAGTATTTTGACAAAGTTGGCCACTTCTTCATCATCTTCCGAGATGTCACTGTTACTGCTATGTTCTTCTTTTTGCCTTCCCTTTTGCTTTGACTTTTTGGATGTTTTTTGGATGCTTCTATTATATATGGGTTTTCCTATTCCATTTTCATTTCATATGTTGTGAAGATTCCATGTAATTCGTCCATGCTTATTGATTTTAGATCTGATATTTCTTCTAGTGTTGTTATCTTAGGGTTAAATCTCATAGGAAGAGATCTTAATACTTTTTGAACAATTACAGATTCTTTGATTTCTTCTCCTAATCCTATGATTGCATTTACTATTTCATCAACTCGTAAAAAGTAAGCTGCAATATTCTCATCTTCCTTCATCTTATGTTGTTCGACCTGAGCTCTGTAATTTTGAAGCTTTGCTGCTTTGACTTTTGAATCTCCTTCATAAATATTTTGAAGTTTGTCCCAAATATTTTTATCGGATTTACAACGTGCAACTTTTGTGAATAGTTTTTCACTAAAACCATTCAGAAGTGCATCTTTGGCTTTGGAATTATTCTGACTGAGTTGCATTGCTTTGTTATTTGTTGGTGGAACTATTGGTGTTGTGTATCTTTCTACAATTGATTTTCAAATTTCAAATCTGTGTGCCTGCATATATATTTTCATCCTTATGCTCCAAAATGCATACTCCTGTCCATTGAACTGTGGTATTCCATTTTTATATACGTTGTTTCTCTCCATGATCTACCTTTCAGTGGTTAAACTGATTTCTGAAGGAACCTGCTCTTATACCAATTGTTGGATTAATGAGAGGGGGCGTGAATCAACAATAGAGAAATTTAATCCTTTTAAACCATATAATCCAAGTGTTATATCAATGTAGAATTATCATCCAATAACTGGAAAGTGAATAAGAAATGAACAAATGAACAATCATACACATACACAATACACCAGTGTTTTACATGGAAACTCAAAGCGGGAGAAAACCACAGAATGTGTTTTCTTATATGTCTTGAAGAATTACATTCATTGGAAGCACCGACTTCCTTTGTTTTCCAGCTGCAACTGGAAGAAGGCTCTAACCCCCTTGTTTCTCAGGCTACAACCTAAAGGAAAACTCCCCTATTCCCTCACTCCAACTAGAAGGAGGCTACAACCACCTATGTTCTCCTGCTACAACCGAAAGGTAGCTATAACCACCTGTCCTTGCCCCATCCAACCACCCTGAAGTAGAAGAAGAATGATGGAACCACTGTCACACTATCATTTTGATATATACCGCTATAAACCTATACCAATAAACCTAAACCATGCATCAACGAGTACCTAAACCTTTAATCAACCTGTACCTCAACCTGTAATCAACCTGTACCATAAAAAAATGCATCAACCATGCACCAACCTATACCAAACAACCTGTAATCAACTTGTACCATAAACATGTGCATCCAACCATGTACCAAGTATGTACCAATCATGTTTCAACTAGTCATTAACTATGACTCATCAATATGTACCAACATCATCAACTATACACCTCATGTATATCTGAACTCATCAAGTACTTGTCTCAACCATGTACCCAACATGTACCTCACTCAAAATACCTCATCAATATCATCATCCAAATATGATTTGTAACTCAATAATAGAACTTGTGTATATGATCACATACCTACAAACCTTCCTTAACTTTAACAACAAGAGACTAGCATTTTCATCAAACTTTTCTTTAGTCTCACACAACTAGCTTTGGATTAGTCAACAACCCTAACTTGAAATAATCATAACTATGTACCTATAATGAATAAATATCTTAAACTAATACAAAATGTTCTTCAGTGTGTTTTATTCAATTCCTCCAGGTGTCACTTCTTGAAACCTCTCAGAAAAGGAGTTATAGAAAAAATGACATACCTTGTTGAGTGTTGAATTCTGCCTTATTCTTGAGAGAGACCTTGTAGAGCGTGCCCCACATGGAATGTTTGTTGAATCGATCTTAAAATGTTACAAAACATACTACCGACTGTACTCTAACCAAATTTTTTTGTCTTACTAAATTTGGATCTGTTATGAAGAAGTTATGAAGTTTTTATCCGAAACACCTAATTTAGACTAGTTTCAGGACTAGCCAGAAACCCTATTTTCCACGAAGTGTAACTCCAAAAATACAATGACCCACAAGATGAATTTTTTACAACAGATACTTGGATATGTTTCCTCAATGTCCTATCAATATCATGGTCAGAATCATTCTATAAAAAAAAATATTGTGAAAATGGTGAGATGAGCTATAAATAACTTATCTTAGAAAGAATCATCAAAAGGATTTATCCTCCCTTGAATTCCAACCCTCTTTTCTTCACCTTCCCTCTGAAATTTGGATTAGATATACTTTGTTTACCTTAGTCACCTATATTCAATATTCTCATGTGTGATGTAAAATGAGAGAGCCTTGCCTCTTACTTATACTTTCCATCTTCTAGGTCACTTAACACATTTCTAGGTCACTTAACTTATTTTCCTCATTTTTAGGGTTAACCACTTTCTATAATTAGAACGTTCTCCATTAACTTATCATTTAAATATTCCTCCTTGACTTTGTCATCTCACATTATCATTTAAATAATATTCTTTGATTTTGTCACTTTACTTTATTATTTAAATAATCCTTCTAGACTTTGTCACTTTACTTTATCATTTAAATAATAATTTCTTCTTTACAAGCTCTTTGACTTATTTGACCTTTTGGGGCTTCAAGCCAACATATGAGAGTCCTCCAACTTCGTAAGGCCATAACTCTCAAATCGTAAGGATTATGTGACATTCCACATACCACCAGAAATGACATGACATGTACTATCCATATAGAATAGTATTACCTTCAAAAAGATTAAAACTCATACCATTATATATGAAACAACCTTGGGTCGATTAACCAAACCTTTGTGCTACCTGAATTCACTACTAGACTTTCTTCAAGGGTTGACATCAATGACAACCAACCTTAATCAACAGGAAGTTGTTGGGTACTTGTGAGGAAATTGAGTTTAATGGTTATGGATAGAATCAAAATCTAAGAAATATGAAGAAGTGTAACATCCTCCTCTTGCAAGCACATGTTATTGAGATATTATTTGAGGACACTTATGTGTAAGTGATTCGGTTATAGTACATGTTTATTTCTTTGCTTATGGATTTTTATGATGATGTTGATGGTTGCGATTTAATGTTATTTGAGATATATGTATTGACATATTCTATTGACGATTTTTCCCTGAGTGTGTAGGACACTTGACAAATTGTGGATGGTGATGGAATCAATGGACATCCTTGGACTCTGGATTGACTCAGGGAGTGGATTGTATTGGTTTGAGTGTTTCATTTATACATATGTGACATATTGTCGATTATAGTATGATTTTATATATGGATCATTGACAATGTTCATTGATGGATGTAGGATGACAAATGCTTGCTAATATGACTCACATAAGGATTAAAGGGGCCATGCACATAGACCATAGATTGAGGGAGAGGTGTGGTAGAATCCCTGTCACAACCTACTATCACTCTCGTCATGGATTGAATTGTAGGTTAACGATTACCTAGTTCGAGAGGTACATTATGTCATGAGGGCAGACTGAAACAATCACTCATGAAGATTTCTAGGGGGTGCGCAATAAGGCATGGTCCATATTCCTTATAAGCCCTTGGTCTCTCATAAGGTCGTCTGAATGGAGTGATGACTCCAAGGGTTGGAAAACTACCAAAACGAGTCAAAGGCGAGTGGCACCCTTGGAGCATAAAGTGCATCTTGAAGGGCATGCCACATAATTAAAACTTGAGTAAATAAATCTAGGATGCATGAAAACCTTGAGCGAATAATTAAACCTTGTAAAATATTTAAGCATTTTCATATTTAATTAATTATTTGAAGAATGAGTTTATTAATTGTGAATCCCAAATGAAAGTCTAAGACTAAGTTCAATCCTAAGTCTAAGTTCTTGTAAGGATACTAAACTAAATTAATAACTAAATTAAAAAGGAATGAGGTAAATCAAATTAAAAATTAAGTAAAATAAAACAAATCTAAATATTTGATTTAATACAAATGTGTGCAAGAAAATACCTAATTGGAATTTAGGATAATAAAGGAATAGAGTAGGAAATAATATGTATACGCATACAATGATATCTAGAGTCTAGTTAACACTAGTATAACTAGAAGAAGACTCATATTTTAACTCTACTCAGATGTAGTAAGGCATCACTATTTAAATGGGAATATCGGGAAATAAATATACAACTAGAAGTTATTTAAGGAGAACATTTAAGAAATGTGAGGAAATTTGACTTTTAATTAAAATAAAATATGGAATTACTTGTGCAACTAAGAGAGAGGGTGACAAGTGTAAGGGGGAAATAATTATAATTTAATTAATTAAAAAACAAATTAATTTCCAAGTGGGGATGTGTTACTAGGGAAACTCCTTGTAAAGAAAATGGTCTATATGAGAAAGGGATCAGACTAGTTATTGATAAAGTTATGTTGTCGAATTATTTTGAGTGGTTTTACTTATGAGAGTTCGGATACCCAGCTTTAGAGAGAGTGGTGGATCTACCTTGCGAGGAAAGCTAGGAGCTAGAGTATTTCTGGTTTGTGTGTGCGGACCCTTTGCGGCTAGGGGGCTAATGTGGAAGAAGAGTACCCATAGCATTAGTTGGAAGGTACAATTGAAGTATGTATGGTTAGGAAGAGGGAGGCCAAAAGGAGGTACATTTGCGTAACTATGTTGAAAGGTTTAATATTGAATACACAAGAACCTTGAAGTTTTTATAAATTCTAGAAGAGTATTCCTAATAATTTCACTGTCATGGTATTTCTCAACTAAATAAACAGAAATTTTGTGTTAAGTTGTGTTCTTCCCGAAATTCCAAATTGATTTCTACATGCTAATGTTAAAGAATAGAATGCGCACTTATGAGGGTTTGACCACTGCCACTTTTACTTCGAATTCTGAGCTTG
Source organism: Picea sitchensis (assembly GCA_010110895.2). NCBI lineage: Eukaryota > Viridiplantae > Streptophyta > Pinopsida > Pinales > Pinaceae > Picea > Picea sitchensis. The sequence goes on along the minus strand of SNQJ01S0034268.1, from coordinate 15,210 downwards.
AATGTATGTATATAGGAATGTTTGATCACTACCATTTATTTCAAATTCCGAGCTCAAATGTTTTGGCCACTGCCATTTTAAAATTCAAATGTGAGCATTGAATATATATCGGAGCGTAGATCACTGCCATTATCTGAATTTTGATCTTGAACATTTTTTTTACTGCCATTTTTTAATTTGAATCTGATCATTGAATATATATATATATGGGAGCGTAGATCACTATCATTATTTTCAATTCCGATCTTGAACGTTTTCGTCACTGCCATTTTTATTCGAATTTGAGCATTGAATATAGTTATAGGAGCGTAGATCACTATCGTTTATTTCAAACTCTGAGCTTGAACGTTTTGGTCACTGCCATTTTTTAATTCGAATCTAAGCATTGAATATATGTATGGGAGCGTAGATTACTGCCATTATTTCGAATTCTGAGCTTGAACTTTTGGTCACTGCCATTTATTTTTATTCGAATATGAGAATTGAATATATATATATGGAAGCGTAGATCACTGCCATTATTTTGAAATAAGAGCTTGAACGTTTTGGTCACTGCCATTTTTTTAATTAGAATCTGAGCATTGAATATATATATATATGGGAACGTAGATCACTGCCATTATTTTGAATTCTGAGATTGAACATTTTGGTCACTGCCATTTTTTTAAATTTGAATCTGAGCCTTGAATATATATATATATATATATATATATATATATGGGAGTGTAGATAACTGCCATTATTTTGAAATCCGAGCTTGAATGTTTTGGCCAATGCCTTTTTCTTTAATTTGAATCTGAGCATTGAATATATCTATGGGAGCGTATACCACTGCCATTATTTCAAAATCTAAGCTTGAACATTTTGGTCAGTGCTATTTCTTAATTTGAATCTGAGCATTGAATATATATATATATATATATATGAGCATATATCATTGCCATTATTTCGAAATTCGCGCTTGAACGTTTTGTTCACTGCCATTTTCTTTATTTTAATATGAGCATTGAATATATATATATAGAAGCGTAGATCACTGCCATTTATTTCGAAATTCTGAGCTTGAACGTTTTGGTCACTGCCATTTTTTTTAATTTGAATCTGAGCATTGAATGTATAACTGAAGGAACATTTTGATCACTGTCATTCTAGTTGTCATCTGGCCATGAATTAATTACTTATTATTTGTGCACCAAACTACTATCTGAATCTATCTCTCTAATTAAATTTTTCCAATCAGTTTGATCTAGTCTCGAGTTAAATTTCCATGTGGATTGGGATAAATAAATATTTAAACTTGAATCTACCTGTCTGGTTAGTCGCTTCCAGTTTAAAATTCTTGATTCGATGATTCTCTAAGGATCTACAAACAGTCTAGGAGAATCAAATCTGAATGAGTGTTGGGGGTCTTGTAGGTGATCTCGTCATACTCAACTACTCTTCAATTGCTTATTGAAAAGAATTCCTTTGGTACATTTTCAACTCATGGAAAAATCCCTTTCTGAATCTTAAATTCTCAACCATTTCATATGTAGAACTCTGTGGATGTTCTCACTTTCCCTTGTAAATTGTTTCTAAGTCTAGAACTCGATACTGTARGGACTTYGCATGCGATTTCACCCTTTTTGACTTCCAGTGTTGGTAATAATCGCATCTTGAACCCAACCATTTTTATTTACCTCTTCTTTTTTTTTACGTTGGAGATTTTGCGCTGGAAACCCACCCCAGATATTTCCCCACATAGTGGTTGATATGGGAGTGATAAAGCTTCGCAGCCCCAAGGGACACAGGTTTCGAACTCGTGACCTCTCCCCAAACTGGAAGAGTGTGCGCACGTCTTAACCAATTGTGCTATCCCATGGGACCTTTTATTTACCATTTTATTTACCTCTTCACTGCCATGTTGATAGAAGTTTTACATTTATTATTAAATTCAGTTATATTCTTGCATATCATTCTGGATTTGCGTAAGGATAAAATTTATTCTAGTCTCGGATTCCCTTCACTAATAAATTGGTAGTGTAATAATTAACCTTACATTATTCCATAATTATTAGTTTACTTTGGGTCCTTTATTTCATTTTTGGGCCTTCCTTAAATTCTTTAATTTCTTTATTAGAATTGTATGTTAGCCTTGAGTCCCCTTTATGATTATTTAATAAGACTCGATCCCTTAATTCCTTATGAATGGAAGTGTAAGTTAACATGAAATTCATTGTTTCAATTATGGGTTGATTGTCCTATGATTCTTCATATATATATTAATGTAGCTTGGAATCTTTCCATATAGTTGTTAGGATTTTTCCTCTTAGTTCATTTAGGAGGGATACACTAGGAGTTGACTTATTTTTAATAGCTAATATAAATGATTGTTAATATTTTCATAACATGGATACATAATGTAAATGTGTAACATCCCTCTCTTGCGCGACTGAGAGGACTTATTCTTTGCGGACACTTGCGTGCAAGTGATTCAGTTCTTTATATGATTGGTTGATTTGATTAGGATTATGAGATATTGTGGATCTGATCATATGTTATTTTTTTTGTATTTACATCGACATGTGATATTGACTGGGCTCTCTTGAGTATGCAGAACTCTAGACGTTGAGGATGTTGAGGCATCGATGAAACTCTGTGGATTTCGGATCGAGTCAGGGAGTGGACTGTTAGGGTTTGAATGTTGTTGATGTGACATATGTGCATATGATTAGATATTATGTTGTTGATTATTATTGTTGACATGATTCGTTGATCGATGCAGGATGACGATATCTTACCGACCAGAATCACATTTAGAGTAAAGGGGTCATGCATGAAAACCAAAGACATTGAGGGAAGAGTGTGGCAGTAGCCCTGCCACAACCTACTAGCACTCTCGTTGTGACTCGAGTCGTAGGTTAACGATTACCTAGTTTGAGAAGACCCACGATGCCGTGAAGGAAGGGAAGACTGAGACAGTCTCTCATGATGATTCTAAGGGTTGCGCAATAAATCAAGGTTCTTATTCCTTAGAGACCCTTAGTTTCCCACACGATCACCTGACGAAGTATTGACTCCAGGGGTTTGATATCTACAAAATTTAGTCAAGAGGCGAGTGACACCCTTATATCACATAGTGCATCTTGAAGGGAATGTCACGCAAAGAAAACAGAAAGAGCCGAGTGGCACCCTTGGAGCACTTAGTGTGTCTTGAAGGGCACATCGTGATTTTAACTGGTAAGTTAATAAACCTAGTTCCTAGAAAATTATGCCCCCTTAGGACCTGGTCGGCCTTAAAATGAATGATGTAATAAGTAAAGTTTAATAACAAGTTTTCCCTTAAAAACTGTCGCCAAGCCTAGTGAAATGAAAACCTAGGTCTAAGTAGAACCTTTGAAAAAAATAAAAATAAATAATTAGACATGTAACAAGAAGGGGGTGAAGAAAATTCAAGCATTAATAATTAAAGTGGAAATTTTAATAAAGGTTTAATAATAAAAGGGGTATTTGGTTGTTTTTGTCTAAACCTGCTAAATCTGAACTTAGTTATAAAGGGGGGAAACCTTACGAAAAAGGGAAACTTAAAGAAAAGGGGAAAACCTAAGGAAAAGGGGAAACTTAAAGAAAAGGGGAAACTTAATGAAAAAGGAGAATGTCTAACTTAGTAAGGAATCTAGCCTTTAGAACTTTCTATTTATGAACTCAACTAGAAATTAAGTAAGGCGTAAGTCATTTAATAATTGTAAAGGAATAATGGGACATCGAGGAGTATTTTTAGAAACGCATTTAGGTGGGTGAGGGAAATAGAAAAACTTAATTAATTAATAAGTTGATTTTTCTAGTGCAACAAGGGGATTGGGCGACATGTGTATGGGGGAGGTTTTTCAAAATTAGTTAAATGAAAAACTAATGTAATGAGGGTTTTGGGAAACCAATGAATAAGAAAAATCTGTAGAAAGGATGGCAGAGGAGGAGTATGGATCAAATATGGCTTGTGTAACGTCACGTTGTCGAATTTTATCTTGAATGAGTTTCTTTGTGGGAGTTGGGATACCCAGCTCGAGTAATGAGTAGTAGCTCGACCTTGTGAGGCAAGTTGGGAGATAGTATTCTCTGGTATTGCATGCATGGCCCCTTTGCGGCTCGGGGGATCAGGGGGAAGAAGAGTACCCCTAGCGTTGGATGGGAGGTACCAGTGAGGTCACATCGGTTGGCAAGCAAAAGCTGGATGGAGCGCATGCAGGACAATGAATTCAGAGCAGTCGCATTTGGATATAGTACGCATGTGTATATTGAATTGAATGGTAGTTAAATTCCCGGTATATGCATCTCTCTAATGTTGAAATCACGCGTGCATCACTGTGTTAAAAATTTAGTTAATTTTATGTCTTGGAAAATTACGCTTGTGAAATTTGGTTGAAAGGTAGTTAAATGATGTTCCTGTGCCTTAAGTTAAGGTACTTCTATTCTGTTAAAGTTTATGTTTTATTTTGCGTAATACTATCCAGAGATTCCATTTTTTTTCTTTCAGTGAATTGTCTTGATGAGACCAACATTTTATGATCAGAGAATTCAAATTTATCCCAACCTTATGCTCACTGTACTTTTTGATTTCCAATGGCGAACCCAAAATCTGAATGCAAATGACTTCTCTGCATTTTTTTTATGGTTTTTAATACAAAGAAAAATTTTGTTTTTATATTTTGTTTCTCTATCCTTTAATTTATTAGTCTGTGCCTGAGAAGTCGACCAAGAGCCGAATCTATTTTCGTTCACTCCAGTGTTAAAGACTTCGATTCAAATGCCCTGCTTTCTTATGCATGGATAACAAGTGTAGGATCATTTCTTTGCCCATCAAGGAATTCTCTCCTAGTAGTATATTTCCTCCTTAGTCGTTGCGATTATTGTGTTTTTACACTCTGCAAAATTGTTTTTAACTTTCCCATAATTTCATGCTAATTTGAATGACGAATTGAATGTGTAAAGGTGATTAATGTTGTTTTTACTCTCCGCAAATGCGTTTTTAATTTTCCCAGCAATTTGTTTGCTTGTATAGAGAAAATTCCTCTTAATTACTCTGCGGTTATTGTGTTATTATTATGTTTGTTGCCTTCTTTCTCCCAGAATATTATTCTTCACACTACATGGTGAATACAGTAGCTCTGCGTTTTTCTAGTAACCCTCGACGTATTTACAGAAGTCCATCTGTGTTAAATCAACAAATCTACCTGACACTTAAACATAGAAGAACTCTACGATTTCAATTTATCTTTGTGGTTGCTTAATTTTTACCCAGTGATTTATCCCCTTCTGTTCCTGTGTTTCAACAAGGGATTTCCCTTGCCCTTACACTTTCACCCAACAACTCTTTCAACAAACTTATCTCTGCATCCTTCCCATAAATTATCTCTGCATTTTTTTTTATCAATAATCTTTGCATCCTTGTGGTTCTGTAATCTGTCCAAGTCGAGATTCTCCTTTAACCCCTGCAATAGTAAGGATTCTCTACGTTGAACAAATCTCCAGAAATTCCTCTCAAGGTTACCTCTATTTTTTTTTAATGACCAATCGACTGTCTGCGATTTGTGTAAATTCCTGGGGATCCGAAGTGTCTTTTCTCTACGTTTTTATTGACAGAACCACTGCCTATGATTTGAGTAATTTACCTGGATCTTAACTATCATTTACCTCTGTAGGTTAACTAATGGACCGTGATTCCCCCTCATACTAATTTCCTTTATTGATTGTCAAATAGAGAGCCATGCAATCATTGACTACCAACGTTAGCTTGGCTCCTTGCAAAAAGGAAAAATCGTTTTTACTGCCAGCGAATCATTGGTGTCGGCACCTTATTTTTCCTTCCAACTCATTCCACATTGGATGATATCGTATCATCTTCCTCAGGTTTCTGTGCTACTCTCATTTGATCACTCCCTGTATCGAGAAACATTTCTTAAATGTTGCCCTCGAAAATTTTTCTGACGGATTAATGAAATTTAAGTGATTTACTTTGGCCATTAAAATGAGATAATGTTACCTATTCTTAATAATTGTGATTGATAGCTCTAATCATTTTAAATAGTCTAAAATTAACTTAATACAATTTTAAGGAAACTTGGTTTCTCATTACCTTCAACTAATTAGGTATTAATAGTATTATCAAGATTATTACTAAATCTATCGCGACTCATGTTATGAAGACTTCAAGTCACGATGGGTAATGTGATATGTTTAGAAGATAAAACAAGCTAGGAAATACTACTGAGATACTCCAATCTAAGGTGATGAAGAATTAAGTTATCATCTTTTATGTTTTATAGTTATAAAAAACCAAACAATGTAATAAAGGAGATAGACTTTTTATCAAAGGACTTGATGGGTATTATATATTCCATTTGACAATTATATATGATACCTCATACAAGAAGTGATAAAGGATAGGAAGGGATGTAGGAAATTAATAGCATGATGAAATGGTTCTATTGGAGGGTAAACTATTGATTGTAGAAGATAGATGGATGTTTTACCAGTGTAGTTTTATTAGTCATTTCTTCTTTATATTGCCAAGTCGATTGGATGTGGTTATTATTACATGGACATGATGTTCACGTGATTAATTAAAAGCCCTGGAAGGTATATCACTTCTCACACCTCAGATTGTATTTAATGATTGATTGATTAAATAGTGCGCCTGGACTTTAATAGAATTGCACCTCAAGTTGTTTTGCTAGATAGATTGTGTATGTCATCTCTCTTGTGCGCTCGTAAATTTAATGATAAATAAAGTATTGTCTAAACATTGGATTTATCTTGTGGTGTGTGGCGAAAGGCCACCATTGATCGACTGTTGTTTATATATTGTGCGCCATGCAAATGTTGATTCATTGAATACTAATTCTCTCTCGCATTGAAGGTTCATGTTACACATGTCGGTTGGTGTCGTTGTGTTTGGCTATTTTTATTTTGTCATTTAGCTTAGTAGGCATTGTCTTTCTTGTGTTGGGTGAGATGTAGAAACCTCCTTGTTCCTTAGAGGTTGTCAAAATAGTCGCCAACCTTGAGACCTTAAATGGTAAAAATCAATGGGAACCCGGGCTTGAGTGTTGCTTATGTGTCATGGAGGTCCTAACCTTGCACGGTAGGATGGGTGGGCAGTAGTTTTTATTTTCATCTAATTGAATGTCATATGTTCTTCTAGCTACATGATGTGCTAGTAGGCTAGGTCACTATATTGTCTGTTTCCTGAATTGTGTGCATTGTGTTCATCGTCAGGTTGTGTTGATTAACTGTTGTCTTTGTTACTTTCCTTCTTTAAAAAAATAAATAAAAAAAATTGCACCTATTATGCTTTGAATGTAGTCATAATGACCGAGGTTGTTACATATGGTATCAGAGCTAGTTCGACCTGCGAATTGGGATCACTATGGTTTTTGTTGATTGATATTTGATTATAATGTTTATAATTAAATTGGATTGTATTCGTGCAGGTAATCATGGTTAGAGGACGTCACTGAGGTAGACAATATGGTGTTAGGGGAGGAGGCACAAAACCCCCAACAACATCCATGCTCGAGGATTCTAATCCCCAGGGAGATGAACAGGTTGTTGGGAAGGAACAAATATTTGTGGGTGATGTGGTTGGGATGATGAGCTCCTTTCAGTGGATGTTTGAGGCACTAATCAGTCGTTTGGATAGAGATGAGGCCAAGGCATCAGGACCCCTTGAGGGTCCACCATGTGCTCCGGTCGATACTGGTAGCATTCGCTGAGAACTCGAGAAAGTCAAGTTTCCTAAGTTCATTGCTACCACGGACGGTACAACCGTCAAGGCATGGTTGGAGAATATGGCGATGTGATTTTCACTTCGCGAATATACCTCCAACATGAAGGTTTGCATGGCGGTATTTCAACTGAAGGGGAGCACTCTTCTATGGTGGAAGACACTCCTGTCGTAATTGAACATGGCCGTCGAAGACATGTCATGGGAACTGTTTGAGGAATGGTTATGGTAGAGGAATCTATCTAAGGAATTTGCCTAAGTACGAGCCTCATTTTACAGAGTTGCTTAGGTATGGTCCACACCTGAATACCAAAAACTTAAGGTCAACAAGTTCGTGTTTGGCCTTAATGTCAGCATTCATGCAAAGGTTAGGATTCTGATGCCTCAAACCTTCCATGATGATGTAGAAGGCCCTCATAGTAGAGGAGGAACTTATCAGTAGGGGTCAGACCAGGACTCCAGTGAGACCAACAGGGAATTTGTCATCTGGTGTGGAGAAACATCAGAAACCCGCTAGACATTTACCAGGATATCATGGCTTCCAGAGAGGATCCACTTTCACTACACCTCGACGACCAATGCCTCAACAACGAACTCCTTATCTAGGACCACAACACCAATAGTAGTGTCAGCTACAACAACAATAGTTTAGGCCTGTTCAACAAAACAAACCAAGGTTCCAGGACGGTGGGCTGTCAGCTTCTACTTTGGGTACCAGGAGTACTGGACCAAAGAAATGGTGTTGTACATGTGGGGAGGCACATTACCATCGTGATTGCCTAGTGAAGAGGGCCAAATCATCTACATCATCTAAACCCACTACCATGGGATATTTGGGCAAGGCCTATTAGATTCATGTAGCAGTGAATAACCGCCAAGTAGAGAACTAGTCGACTGTGCTCGAGACATCAAGTACCATTGTTGACCATACCCTTAGTATTTTTATATATCTAGGTGCTACCGAGAGTTTTATTTCTGGTGCAGTGCTAAAATGAATTAAGGTAAAGGCAGTCAAAAAAGACAAGTTTAGGTTTGTATAAATGGATTTGGGAGCCAAACAAAAGGTTGGTGGGAAGGTTACGAGTTATAGCCTTAACTTGGTAGAGTTTGTCACTAGGGCCAACCTATACATCACAAAATTAGGGTCTTATGACATCGTGATCGGTATGGACTGGTTGGAATCGCATGATGGGATACTCGAATGTAAGACAAAACAATTGAGCTTGGTCGATGACAAGAGACAAAGACACATAATTGTAGGTCGGAACCAGGGAGTATCCCTGAGGTTCATATCTTCCTTACAGCTACGTAAGAGCCTAAACAAGGGATGTAAGATTTATGTGATCCTTGCATTAAATGAGAAGGGAGTAGTGAAAGTTCTAGAACACCTTCTGGTGGTGAGAGATTTTGCAGATGTCTTCCCTACGGAGTTACCTAGGATTTCTCTGGAGAGGGAGTTAGAATTTACCATCGACCTAAAACCAGGAATTGAACCGATAGAAATAACTCCTTATCGGATGTCGACCCCAGAGTTACAGGAGTTGAGAATGTTGTTGGTTGTGGAGCCTGATTATCTTCCTGATTCAGAGGTCCTTGCTTTCAGCCATTTTTATACCCCATGAAGTATTTACACCCCAGAAGTATGTACACTCGTAGAGATTATGTTAGGGTTTTTTCCCAAGAAGGAAACCCTCTTTTATGAGGCAAATGTATTGCGGCTATGATTGATGGTGAATATTGTATTCTGAGAGAGGAGACTGTGAGAGAAAGAAGAGGAAGTTACAGCGGGTTTTGCTGTAGGTTGTATCCCTTCATTTGCTGGATAATAATAAAGGAAGGACCTGGCAA
>SNQJ01S0034267.1:135877-153740 GCA_010110895.2 Picea sitchensis | reverse complement strand
TTAACAACACACTCCGTCACCAACTGTCCTACACCTTGGGGACTTATATTTTACAATTGTTAGGTTGAGTATTTTTATTTTATTTTTCTCCATATTATAATGGTTTTAATGGAATTAGAGATCATTTTGATGTTTAACTTGATTATTAATTTAAAATTAAATATCACATAATTTTATTTATAATTAAATATTTTTTTTATAAATGAGTATTTTTATTTTTTTATTTTTTCAAAAAAATTAATTTAATATTTAATTTTAATATACATTTAAAGCTAATTTATTATAATTATTAAAATCAATAGTTAAATTTTGTTGCAGATAAATGAATGCTATATAATTAAGCGGAAAGGTGTGCACTTATTGACAATGGGCACATTTAATAGGTTTTTAGTGCTTAATCAGTTTTGTATGGACAAGATTAAATATTGATGAATATTCTTAGTCGTCCCAATAAATTAATGGTTGTGATTTCAATCACTAACTTCCTCACTATTATAAAGACATCCATTTACATGTTTATTTTTTTACTTTTACTTGATCACATTTAAAATTTACTATGGTGGCTAACTAATTGTCATGGGAGTGATTAACAAAGATTAAGATTTTGTTATAAAGTGGAAACATGTGAATATGAATGACTCATACATTTGATAAGAAAAATCGTGGAGCAAGTAGTGCAGTGGATCGAATTTGTAACGAGCCTTTTTCTTATTTCTCCTTAACGAATAAAGAGAAGCTTTTCGGTGCTCAAAACCCTGGCGTGGCGATAGAGTTTTGGCTTTCGTTGAAGCGTTCAAAGGTTTTCCTCCGAATTTGAGCGGAAGCTTGGATTCGCGGTGAGCATAACCTGTTTTTAGTGTGTTTTTGAACGGTGGACACTATTTTTTTTTCGGGTTCAGGCCCGATGTTCTGCGAATTTATTGGCGTAGTAGTTTGAGTTGGTCCATAAAGGTTGCATTGACGGTTGTGGATCGATTATTTTGTAAAAATTAAGGAATCTTTGCGGTGGTTAGAAGGTTGGGATTCATTTCCGGCAAAGAGACTTGGTTTGTTGAAATGTGGAGGAGGTAGGGGCATTCTTGCTGATTTCCAAGGGCGTGGGTTTGTGTTAGGAGCTGGTGTACATCGAACCTTTAGACGTTTACTAGCCACGAGTTTGTGGCTGTGCTAGTATAAATGATCTTAATATAACATGACGACCAATGTCAATGATTACATTTTAACACTCGATTTTTATCTTTCAATTATATAAAACTATTATTATTATAAGACATTCTTAAGAGGCAGGTAACCTGCTATTTGTAATAACTTATAAATAAAAGCAAAGCAGGTATAAACTGCTATTTTAACTTGTTACAAATAGTATCATTACTTCAAATAGTATGAAGTAAAAATGATGGTGACCCATACACAAAAAGAGGAAAGCCCTAAAGCATAACGAGTCGATGACATCGAAAGTACAAGAAAAACCAAAACGGAGAAAAAATGGGGATAGAAAAGTTCGACGTGGGTGGACGACACAAATTCAAGTGCGTCATATTTTGTCGGCTCCTGCTTTTACGGACGGGGAAGAGGACCACTTCATATTTTGTCGTTGTGCACAGACTAAAGGTAAACATCCAGCTGTCCACGGCCTGTACATCTTCTCATTTACTTGGGTGGTGCCAAGTTGTATACCATATGCGAGTGAAAACTCGTTGAAACACGACTCTTCCGGTCGTCTTGATGCGAATGAAAACGCGTTGAAACACGACTTGGAGAGGGAATATAGATAGCTCAAGGGTTTGAGGTATGTACAAATTTCTCTTTTTCTCAGTTCAGCATTTTTCATCTTTCATTGGAAATTTTCCCAAAATTTCTGCTCTTCTCACACTCCTAGCTAATCTCCTCCCTCGCAAGCTGCTTCGGTAGCATCGAACATTTCTCATCACCTCCATTTTATTTTCCAATCGGCAATGGCTGAATCTTCCTCCACCGCTGCTAATTCCAACTACGATGTGTTCATAAACCATCGTGGTCTGGATGTAAAGAAAACTTTCGCCAGCCATCTCTACCGGCGGCTTCGTTTATATGGATTAAGAGTCTTTCTCGATCAGCCTGAATTGCAACGGGGAGACTATTTTACTCATCAGATTGAAGGCGCTATTCGATCGGCCTCCGTCCATGTGGCCATTTTTTCGTGGCCATTTTTTCTAACGGATATGCCGAATCAACGTGGTGTCTAAATGAACTTGTTCAAATGTTCGAGTCAAATTCTCCCATAATTCCAGTATTTTACCACGTGAAGCCTGCTGAGCTTCGGTGGACGCGGGGTAAAGAGGGAGGGTATGCTACAGCCCTCGAGGAACTAGAAAAGAAGACTACGTTTGATCCTCGAACTGGTGAAGAGAAGTTGCGGTACAACTCCAGCACGATTGAGAAATGGAGAAATGCTCTTTCTGATGTTGCAGGAATAAGCGGTTTTGTGCTCGAAGCGTGTAACGGGTGAGAACTCAAACTCCCCTCCTCTCTAGCTATTGTATTATTTTATGTTACATCATATATGCATAGAGTGTAGACTTCTTTTTCTCATTAGTTCTATTTATTTATTTTTGTGAATGACCAGCGATGAGGGGGAGTTGCTAGATAAGGTAGTTGAAGGGGTGTTAAAAAAGGTGAAAACACCAGCCTTGGACGTTGCTCAATATCCAACAGGTTTGGGTGATAAGGTAATCGATTTCGAAAATTCAGTCCTTTTGCAGCGCCAGCAGAGCGGAAAACCTCTGATCTTGGGTATCGTGGGGTTAGGCGGTGTAGGAAAGACCACTTTGGCTAAAGAATTTTTTAATAGAAAGAGTTTGGATTATAGTAGATCCTGCTTTTTATGTGATGTCAGAGGTAATGCAGATAAAGGCTCTTTAAATTTGTTGCAGACGGAACTTCTTAAGAAATTGATCGGATGGGATAAGACAATAGTCAGTGTCCATGAAGGAATAGGGATTCTCAAGAAGAATATTTCATCTCCTAACATCTTATTAGTTTTAGATGATGTAGATAAGGCTGATCAGGTTTATCAACTTTTGCCGGATCAAACTGTATTCCACTCTGATAGGTTTAACCCTAACTGGCCTTAAGACACAACATTCTCTTGAGCTATTCTGTTTGCATTCTTTCAACCGGGCACATCCACCCCCAGAATTTGAATCTTTGGTAAAGAAGTTCCTAGAAGCCTGTGGTGGATTGCCATTATCTTTAAAGGTGTTTGGGGCACTTCTGAAGGGACAAAACACATCTTACTGGGAAGACCAATTGAATAAACTTAGAAGCATACTTCCCAATGAGATAAAACAAATACTTCAGATCAGTTATGATGCACTGGATAAGGAGGAACAGAATATATTCCTAGATATTGCCTGTTTTTTCATTGGAGAAGACAGGGATATGGCCATAAGAGTATGGAATAATGGTTTGTGTGGGTTTCAAAAAATACATGACAAATGTCTTGTAGAGGTGAATGATGAAAATAAAATAATAATGCACGATCACCTTAGAGACTTGGGAAGAGAGCTTGCCAAAGATTCAAGATTGCCGCGTCGTCTTTGGCGTTGGCAAGAGAATGACATTGATGATTTATTGCAGCAATCATCGGTAAGTTCTAAATCATTCAATACCGTCGATTCTTACATCGTTTTCAATTTTTTTAATTCTTCAATAATTTCATAAGAATGAATGGATAATCATTATCATGTTTTAAGTATGGACAGGTATCCGTGCGAGGAATTAGAGTGGTTCACAGTGAATACAATAATATTGATGACGATGATGTATTTGGCCATATGAGAAGGTTGCAACTTCTTGATACTGAAGATGTTCTTGTGGAACGCATTTTGACAAAGGTGCAGTGTCCAAATCTCCTATTTCTGCGCTGGAAAAATTGTCCCTCCTCTTCCCTGTCTTCCTTGATTTCAATCAAGAATTTGAGGGTTCTACAAGTGCAAGGGAGCAAATTAAAAACATTGTGGGAAAATGAATCACAGGTAAATTAGGGTTTGCAATAAGTTCTAGGGATTTCTTTTGAAGAGAACCATAATCCATTTATGTTTTCTTACAGTTGAAACACGTCAACATTTTGCAGGCACCTTTTCAGTTGCGGGAGTTGGAGATTAAGGCTCCCCTCTCGAGCATTCCAAATTCTATAGGGAAGCTGAAGTACCTAGAACGGATTGTGATTGGTCCTGTTGTCGGACGATACTCTTTACAATCTTCAATCGGCATGGTCGATCTCACAAAATTGCCAGACGAATTTTGTCTTCTACAGTCGTTAAAGGCCTTGGTGTTAAGAAATTGCTTAGAACTGAAGTCACTGCCGGAGTGCTTTGGAAAGCTAACCAACCTCCAACACATCGATCTGGAAAGGTGCTATAAACTGGATTCATTGCCAGATTCTTTTGGCGATTTAACCAACCTTCAACACATCCGGCTGTATTGGTGCAGAGCCTTGGAGAGGCTGCCAGATTCCTTCGGTAATTTAACCAACCTCCAACAGATCTGTATGTTTGAGTGCAGCGCTTTGGAGAGGCTGCCAGAATCCTTGGGTAATTTAACCAAGCTCCGACGGATCGAACTGTCTGCGTGCAGCGCTTTGGAGAGGCTGCCAGTTTCCAAACTTCCGCGGCTCCAAGAGCTAAGGGTTAGTGGAACAGCGATATCAGAGGTATCATTTGGTGAAGGTGTTTGCTTTACCCTTCGACATCTTCGCATCGATTGCTGTAATAATGTGTTGGAGGTTGGAACATTGCCAAATACACTCATACATTTGCATTTGGGCGATTGTTATAATTTGAGGAAAACAGATAAGATTTATGGTCTTGCAAAACTTCAAACGCTCAGCATTGTGGGTTGCATAGAATTACAGGAGGTGCCACGTACTGAAACATTGAAATCTTTGAGATGGTTGGGTGCAAGTGAATGTGTGAAGTTGAAGAGCATACGGGGATTAGGGCAGCTGACAAATCTTCAAGCACTGGAGCTTAGAGGGTGTTCTGAGTTAGAAGAGCTGGAAGGTATCCAAAATTGTATGTCGTTGGAGTTCGTTTATGCCCGAGAATGTCCGAAACTGAAGTGGAGTGCACAGGTAATGGAGCAGTTGCCACAAATAAGTGAGTTATGGTTAGACGGCCGCTGTTTCCACTTTACACATTGAAGGGTCATCCATTTTATTCTTAATATATATAGCCGTGAAGCATTTAATGGTTCGTTGCGTACTGCAATTTATTTCTCTTCCTTTGTTTTATGGTTGTAAATTAAATTTTCTTATTATTATATTTATATATTTATGTTTTTATATTTATATATTTATGTTTTTATAGAAGTTGTTTAAATATTTTGATATTTTTGTTTAAACTTAATTATATAAATTTAAGCAAAATTGCAATTACATTTTTGAATGTATAAATGGATTCAGTAAGAGTAAGTTAACTATGAAGCAATCTTTCTTAAGGAGTTCTGTTTTTCAGGTAAAAAAAAAAGCTTGACCAAATTTTCAGAGGTAAGCTGAGTTTAGCATGGATCAATGTTCCATGCATTTCAGAACTTTACCCCAAGAGTTATGCCCCATTTTAAACCAACCCAGATGCTCAGAGATCAGAGTTCTGGATTGGCTGAAAATTTAAAAGAGGACAGCCCGAAAACCTGCAGGAAAAGTAACTCTGAAGGAAAGATTGCTCCCAAATTAGCCCTCTCCGCATTCAATATGCTTAAAAAACTTTTGGACATTCAGATTATACTAACTTAACCATTCAAATCTACAGATGCAACAATTTCTCATCAAATCTAATGCAAAATTAAAAACATAATATCTCTATAAAAACCCAAACAAAAAAATTAAAATTAAAATATTTTTTTTTTTATTTAATTGATAAAAAAATTAAAACTAATTTTAGATTTTCTTTTTCATCTAATCTTAATTTTTATCGACATTGAATTTTCAGATCTCACATCTTATAATCCATCCACCATGTTAAATAGCAGTAACAGTCTTGATATTACTCACCTATATAATTAGGTGCCTAAATTTCCGTTCAAAGATCCTACCTCAAAACAGGGCGTTGAGGGGCCGGGGAAATACCTGTGAGGACAATATCCACATGGGATAAGTAGTTAAATCTAAATTGCTTTCAAATCTAACCACTTATAATCTACCTACTGCAACACAATACTGCTTAGCAAAGTGGATATTGCTGACCGTCGTGTAAAAACCCGAAAGTGCTAAACCCCAAATCCCTATCATCGGGTAGGACTAGTTTTGACATAGATTCTTCTTGGTGTCACAATGAGTCAATCTAATCGGGAGGAAGTCGTATTGACTGGCCATGTGATGGGCCTCGTACCCATCTCGTTTCAGGGTTGAAGTTATAAAAAAATGTTTATTATACAATATATGATTTGTGATAGGCATGGTTACTATATTATATAATATATGATTTGTTATAGGCATTGTTGATATATTATTTTAAGTTATTTTGAATTTGTGAGAGTTATTTTTCAATAAAATTTAATCATTAATATTATAAGTTGAGGAGTGTAAAGTTATAACACTCAAATTTAAATTATATTTAAATGAAGGGATGTATCAATTCAAATCTTTCTATCTACATGTAAAAGCTAAGTCTGTTGCATCACGAAAAAAAAGTATAATTATAATTTATTTTTTTAATTTGTAAATAATAAATTAAAAACTTCTTTGGGATTATTACATTTGGTGATATTAAAAATATTACAAAACACAGGTTGAGGAAGAGTACTTGAAGAATCATACTATTTAGCTTTTTAATCTTTTTCTATGTAAAAAGTTTCATAAACAAATATTATGTAAAATTTAAAGTAGTATTTTTTAAAGGCTTATAAACAAATATTATGTATGATTTAAAAAAGTAATGATTAATGTTTATTATAGTTACATATGATTACAAAATGCTTTACAATTATATATTTAAATATTTATTAATTTTTAAAATATGTAATTGGAATCTGTTTGTATACTATTTTTTAGTTTTTAAAAAATTAATGATTTATAAGGAAAATATTAAAAAATCTTAAAATCTAAGTAATAGTTTACTACAACATATAATGATAATGACCTTTTTGATCTTTTTCATAACTTTGAAACTAGTTATAAAAAAAACACACAAAAAAAAAAACACAAATATTTTCTTATAATTTTGCATGGACATTGTTACATTGCTACATAATCAAGTAATATGAAAATATTTATCTACCCTTCCAAAACAATTGGAGGTTTCCTAGATCTTGTTGTACTTGGTATTTTAATTTGAGGGTTAATAGATCTTCCAACCTTATAATTAGAGATGGGATAAAGTTGAAACCTTGCCTCACAACAAAAATAAATGGGTGGGTGCAAAAAGTTGGTTCCCAAATTTATTGCAATGGGAATGTGCACTCATTGTGAACTTTAGAAATGTGTGCGCTTTAAGAACACACATTTGTTCATATTTAAATAACTTCATCCATTGTTGAAGCTCCATTTAGTCAATTACCTTGTGGATACATTGAATCCACGTAATTTATATTTATGTAGAAAATCACGCACATAGTAAAAACATGTGTGTGTTTCTCTGTCTATACAAATAAAACAAAATTGTGACCCCTTTATCCATTATTTTCTTCAACCCTCAACACATTTTCTCCATATTTTCTCCAACATTGAGCTTTTTTGTTGTTGATTCAGTCCAAACTTGGCGAGGACAAGTAGGAGGGACATTGGCATCATTGGTAACTGGTGTTACCGATAGAGGATCTCTTATTTCCATATAGATTTTATTCCAAATCTCATTTTTATATTTGTTAAATTATTTAAATTTACAGAATTTGTAAAATTATTTTGTTATTGTTTAAAGGTAGTTTTAATTTTGCTAGTATGGAGCAAAAGCCTAAGTCAAACCCAAACCCAAACCCCCAACCAATCCCACAAGGTATGTACACAGAAATTAATTAATGTTTAGAAGAACCGAGGAACCTAATTGCTGAGCTTAGGAACACCCGAGAGCAATCTCATCTTTCATTAGCCACTTCGCTTGACACCATTGTTTCTTCCATTGGCCATGTCCATGGCCGATTATCCAATATATATGAATATACTTGGTTAGGATGAGACATATACTACTCAATTAGAAAAAGGAAGATGTAAAAAAATTGCATATAACCAAAGGGGTCATTGTTTAATTATTTATTGACCCTAGAACCAACTAACCTTGTGATATGAAAAAGATGTATTTGCATGGATTGGTGCACATTATATCCATGGAAAGACAACTAGATGGATAGGTAATTTATGTTGATAAACCTCCATGCAATATCAGGGAAGTTCCATTGTATTTTCTTCGTAAATTATGCGTTGAGTTTATTATTGGTTGTCATGTCAATTATTTTGACATTGGTGAATTCCAAGGGGTTCGTCTTGGCTCTGCTTAAGATCAAGCAAGGGAAAGGTGTAACCTATTAGGAACCCCATCCTAGGCATACACCTAACCCCTAACCCCCTGTAACGTACCCAACCACCAAATCTGGTCACGCCACGCAAAAAATCTCTCTTATTAGCTCTGATACCATTTTAGTATCGTACCTAGCCTCCAACTAAGCAACAATACGTGCAAAAACTCATCAAATTATTAAGATTTTCTTCTAATTAAATTCTTGTAGCTTACCAGCCGCAGATCACACACACATTTGACTATTTGACAGATACCACAGTTCTAAATGCATCTAGCAACATATATTAAACATGAATACAATTGTTCAAGCAAACAATAGACAAACAACATTCATGTAAACCATTTACACAGTGGAATTAACATAAGAACATAACATAAACACTTATCTGTTAATGATTAATCAACTGGTTGCAAACGAAGGATGAGCCTCCCATCCATAGGCACCGCTGATAATTTTCTCTCATCAACAAGCCACCCCCGAGCTGAGGCTATGATTCCATAAGGAGATTTGACCTACTAGCTATCCACTCTCCACACAGAGCAGCCCCAAACCGAGGTTATAGTCTCACAACAGTTTCAAACCTCTAGCTCTTTCTTTTCCCCACAACCTTCACTACCCAAGGAATGTACCCCCTTCAATGCTCACATTCCCTCGAGTTGTACCATTCGTTTATCAGGGCCACTAGTGCATTCCATTGGCTAGGAATCACTCAGTTGGGAACTCTAGGAGCTCTCGATTGTTTCATATTTTCTCACAACAGCCTTCATAAGGCTTTGAGATATTTCCTTCACAGGAAATCACACCACAGGCTTACAACCTAATTAACCAGAACACAGGATTCTATCTTAGCATAAAAATAAAACCAAAAAATGGATGCCTTCAAGTATGCCATGGTTGGTCCTCCTCCCAACCCTCTGCTCCTCCTTTGCTACCCCAAAAGTTGTGTGTAAAATTGTCCCTATTCTGCATATGAATTCCCTTTTCTTCCTTGCTTGCTTGACTCAGACTCTTCTCAAGGATGATTGTACTTCAACCCATGCTCTCCAATAACTATGGGATGCGACCACTCACACCCACCATCTTACATAAGTTTAATGATTGGCCTCTCATACACTCAATCAACAAATAGAAGGTTATACACAAAGATAATAATTTTAGGAATGTGGGTTGGATTAATACCCATGAATAATTCCCCCTTGGACCCCTCTCTCTTGTGGAATCATAGCCCCCCATGGTTCTTCATCTCTTTCATATCACAGCCAAYGATTATTCCTTTTATTAATTAATCAATGTTCATAACATGCAATTTGGCCCCTGACCACATTAGATCAATACAAGCTCTTCACCCCAATTCATCAGCTCACCAGACTAAATCACATTTATACAATTGCATTATAATTCACGGGGATTAGAAGTAGGGATGTTACATCCCCTCCCCCTTATTTTTTCACTGTCCTCAGTGCACAACACCCTATAGGTGTAATTTCGTTTTACAATTCCAACTCCTCGGCCAATAATCAACATATAGGCTCTCTAGCCCGAAATCACGCATGCATTCCATCCTAAACAAATTACATAGGCACTCCGACCCCAATACCATAGATACATAGGAACTCTGACTCCAAAATCATAAATACAAAGGCACCCTAGCCCAAAACATATACATAAGCCACTGGTATTCTCCTACAATTATCTTGATTTTCCACCAGCTCTCTTCCTCTTGACCCGCCCAACCCAAGGAATGCACCATTTGTTTATCAGGGATAACCCAAGGGATGTACCATTCGTTTATCAGGGATAACCCAAGGATGAACCATCCATTTATCATGGTTATCCCAATGGATGTACCATCTGTTTATTAGGGATAACCCAAGGAATGTGCCATTCATTTATCAGGGTCTCTCTAGCACAAGTAGCTGGGAATATCATTACTGGGAACTCAAGGGACTCATTTCTAGGAAGAATCATCAGTGAAATAACCAAAAAAAACCTTGCTTCTACAGTACAACTCACACAAGAGTGCAATCTTTAGGCCTGGCAACCTGGTTCTTCGACAATGCAACTCACACAAGAGTTCACTCTTCAAGCCTGACAACATGGTTCTTCAAGAATGAAACTCACACAAGAGTTCACTCTTCAGGCATGAAAACTTGGTTCTTCAACAGTGCAACTCACACAGGAGTTCACTCTTCATGCTTGACAACCTGGTTCTTCAACAATGCAACTCACCCTTTAGGCTCAGGAATCCCTTTCACTGTTATACAGTTCCTCAGGCAATCCATCATTTTCCAAGGTGTTCTCACGCAGACAAATGCCAACTTGTTGCTAGAATTCCACTAGCAATATATAACATGTGGCAATTATCCTCATCTACATTACATGCATACAATTAGTATGAGACATCATCATATAATTATGAAATTTCAAATCTGTTTTACACAGGAAAACAAAATTTCCCAAACATGAATATTTTTGCTCATAATTTCTTGGTTCTTGCAACAACAAGAATTAGTCTCCCTTATGGAATACACCACTGCCATATCCAAGACCATTCTTCCTGTAATTTTCTCAATTTCCATGCAACCAAATAAATTGTTAGCATATCATATCAATTTCCAATTATTAATTTCTCAAATTTGGTTATACAGGAAAATAAAAATTCCCACACATGAGATTTCTTCTCATTATGTTTGGCTCTTGCAATGGTATATACTAGTCCTCTTTATGGGCTTACATTATTTCCATATCCAAGACCATATATGCCTGTAATTTCTGCAACTTTCTTGCAGCGAAACAAGATTGTTGGCACTCATGCATATTTTTAACAGTTCATGAAATGATATCAAAATTGCATCTACCCAACAATTCAACCATTTCCAACCATTATTCACATTAAATGGAACTCTATCATTCATCATATTATCTAGAATGACACTATCGTTCATTTTACATGCATTATCAACACATCAAGCTCTTCATAATGCAATCATCTTTACCAATAAATAAAACCAATGTGCCAATAATCATGGCCACGTCTACGTAATGCATCCTTGCATTAACTATGGAATACCATATGTTCATGTCATGTATTCCACCATGTGATTTGGGAGGTATGGCCCATGCCTCAATTCCACATCCAACATTTAGTTTTTTTTTTCCTTCGCAGAATCGTGGACTCATAAACTTGTAACCTTACTTTCATAAGTTAGTCCGAAAAGTCTCAACACTTAACCATTTTTCCACTTCTTCAGACTCGCAGACTCATGGTTTTGTAACGTTTCTTCCATAAGTCCGTCCGAAAATTCTCAACACATATTCATTTTTCCACTTTTTCGAACTCACAGACTCACAATCTTGTAACTTTTCTTTCATAATTTTGTCCGAAAAGACTCAACGCTTAGTCATTTTTCCACTTCTTCGGACTTGTGGACTCACAAAATCACAATCTTGTAACTTTTCTTTCATAACTCCGTCTGAAAAGTCTCAACACTTAGTCATTTTTCCACTTCTTCGAACTCACGGACTCACAATCTTGTAACTTTTCTTTCATTAGTCCTTCCAAAAAGTCTAAAAACTTAGACATTTTTCCACTTCTTTGGACTCATGGACTCACAGACTCACAATATTGTAACTTTTATTTCATAAGTCCATCCAAAAAGTCTCAACACTTAGTCATTTTTCCACTTCTTTGGACTCGCAAACTCACAGACTCACAATCTTATAACTTTTCTTTCATAAGTCCATCCGAAAAGTTTGAACACTTAATCATTTTTCCACTTCTTCGGACTCCCAGACTCATAAGAAGTCCCAACACTTAGTCATTTTTCCATCTTTGCAGACTCACAGACTCACGGGATCACAGACTCATAATAAGTCCCAACACTTAGCCATTTTCCCTTCTTCACGGACTCATAAACAAATTTCCAAGATCTTACCACAGTCTCGTGGGATTGACAGTTGGTTTGTCACATGGCTCCACATCACCTGCCAATTGTAATCACGTCCAACATGTACTTGCCACTGTGGAAGCACACGTCTTTCTTCTACCACGTCAGCTGAAACGTGGCCTCCACACCATGCCGACATCATCATACGTAGAAATACCCCAACTTTTCCGATTTGTTTATGTTTGAAATTTCCAAAGGGGATCAAATCTTCACATTTCCCTTGAAAGTCCTCTCAATTTTACTGTAGTAATTTCAACAAACGAATTTCAGACATCCTTTTCCCGGCACTCCATCAAACAACTTGCCTGCATAGTTTGTAATTTTCACTTATGCGTTACACTTAATTGGCCCATCGACTTCGTGTGAACTTCTTCTCAATTATAAACCCATAATTAGTGTGTGCCCATTTTTCACACACAACGCTAAAATGTAGCGCATGATCCGCGCACCTATATCCAGTGTGCATACTTTGTTGTTGTGCGCCAATCTCTACTGAGCACAACATTTGTGTCGCACTCTGATATTCTATGTGCACTGCAAGCACATGTTGCATGTGCACCAATGAATTTGTACTACACTCTTCCAACATTCCAAGTGCACACCTTGTGCATCACATTATTATTCGTGCGCCAAAAACTCTGCCCCCTGCGATGCCAAAATTTAACGTATTTTTCCACGCACCCATATTCTACGCATGCCACCAATTATACACAACACAGTGCCAAAATCTAGTGTACACACACTGTGCACCATTATTTTCTGCTCAATGCCAAATGTTTAGTGTGCACACTTGCGCAACATTAATTTTCCACATCACCGGCTATGTACAGTGTAGTACCCAATTTTAATACGCACACCTGCATACCTTTATCTTTCTGCGCATCACTACTACTGAGCACACACAATATTTTCGACGCTTAACTAATGTTTCCATAATTTTGAGGTAGAAACTAGGGCTTTTGCCTGATTCCACACAATTGCTTCTAATTTTCGTCATGGACGCATTGTAACTTGAAATTTGGCCACTCACAAATTCAACTCTCTGCGAGAATCCACTTCGACATTATGCTAACTCAACCCATCCAGGCTAAGTGTTGAAAAATGGAGCTCTGATACCACTTTGTAACGTACCTAGCCACCAAAGTTGGTCATGCCACGCAAAAACTCTCTCTTATAATATCTGATACCATTTTAGTATTGTACCTAGCCTCCAACTAAGCAACAATATGTGCAAAAACTCATCAAATTATTAAGATTTACTGTTAATTAAATTCATG
The DNA here is from genome assembly GCA_010110895.2 of Picea sitchensis. Lineage (NCBI taxonomy): Eukaryota > Viridiplantae > Streptophyta > Pinopsida > Pinales > Pinaceae > Picea > Picea sitchensis. The sequence continues at coordinate 140,026 of SNQJ01S0034267.1, read as the reverse complement.
TAGCTTAACAACCACAGATCACATACACATTTGACCATTTGAATGATACCACAATTCTAAATGCATCTAGCGGCATATATTAAACATGAATACAATTGTTCAAACAAACAACATACACAGAACATTCATGTAATCCATTTACACAACGGAATTAACATAAGAACAGAACATAAACACTTATCTGTTAATGATTAACCAATTGGCTACAAACGAAGGATGAACCTCCCAGCCATAGGCACTGCTGATCATTTTCTCTCATCAACAAGCCACCTCCGAGTTAAGGCCATGAGTCCACAAGGAGATCTGACCCACTAGCTATCCACTCTCCACACAAAGTAGCCCCAAAACCCAGGTTCTAGTCTCACAATAGTTCCAAAACTCCAGTTCTCTCTTTTCCCCACAACCTTCACTACCCAAGGAATGTACCCCATTTAATGTTCGCATTCCCTCAAGTTGTACCATTCGTTTATCAGGGCCACTAGTGCATTCAGTTGGCTAGGAATCACTCAACTGGGAACTCTAAGAACTCTCAGTTGTTTCATATTTTCTCACAACAACCTTCACAAGGCTATGAGATATTTCCTCCATCGGAAATCGCACCACAGGATTACAACCTGATTTACCGGAACACTGGCTTATATATTAGCATAAAAACATAACCAAACAATGGTTGCCTTCAAGTATACCATGGTTGGTCCTCCTCCCAACCCTCTTCTCCTCCTTTGTTGCCCCAAAAGATGTGTGTAAAATTGTCCCTATTCTGCATACGAATTCCCTTTTCTTCCTTCCTTGCTTGACTCACAATCCTCTCAAGGATGATTGTACTTAAGCCCATGCTCTCCAATAACTATGGGATGTGATCACTCACACCCACCCTCTTACATGATTTTAATGATTGGCCTCTCATACACTCAATCAGTAAATAGAAGGTTATGCACAAAGATAATAATTTTAGGAATGTGGGTTGGATTAATACCCATGAATAAATCCCCCTTGGACCCCTCTCTCTTGTGGAATCATAGCCCCCCATAATTCTTCATCTCTTTGGTATCACAACCAAAAATTATTCCTTTTATTAATTAATCAATGTTCATAACATGCAATTCGTCCCCCGACCACATTACATCAATACGGGCTCTTCGCCCCAATGCATAAGCTCACTAGCCTAATTCACATTTATACAATTACATTATAATTGGTGGGGATCAGAACTTTACACCCCCAACTACCTTAGCTTAGAGACAATATTCGTGCCACTTGTACTGTGATATCATCCCTAAAAAATAATTTACTTCAACATAACATATTTGTGGCAACATCCCATCATGAGCCATTCTCAGACAATGCTATACCACCAAGTGTAGGGCCTTTAGACCATACTACTAATTCTATATTAGGCATGACATCTAGCCAGGTTGGCTATTCTAGTTCCTATCCAATTGATCCCCATTGATGATTTCATTGTGGGCATACTTGTTATGGGCTAACATATGCTCTTTAACATGGTAGTTTATTAAATGAGGTTAACACAAACTACTTTTTTAATTCTCATTGATTATGTATATAATTTTACAATTGATATGTATTTGGTAAACATAACTATAATGTATTTGTAATTGGATTTTATTTTTTGACTTGTATAGCTCCCACACGATCATATTCTGACATCTAGGTGGTAGGATACATATTATCTCACCGTTGATGCAGTAGTTGCAATAGTGTGATCTATTGGGGCACCTCACACACAAGTATTTAGATGAATTTACTAGTTTATCGAAAAAATTGAACTCAATTTAAAAGTCAAAGATGTGTATAACTGTAACATAAATAACTTACAAGAATTACACGTGTTTTTTAATTATACCATAATTAAGAGTGATGCCAACATAGATTGGGGGGTGGAAGCTTCTATCCTTTTCCTATACGAATATGAATTTGAATCATGCAATTATTATCTCCAATCTCAATTTGAGTGCGAATGACTAACCAATACACCAAAAAATGACATTGGTGATAGGTAGGCCTGTGATAGGCCTTTAATGACCATCACTAAAACCACTTATGGAAATGATCATTCAAGTATCATTTCCATAAGTTTCTTTGGTGATGGTCATTAACGAATTGTCCCCATAAGTGGCTTTGGTGACTAAAACAATGATGGGCCTTTTAGGATCATTGTCAATTCATGTTTTGGCACCTAAATTAGTAACAATCTTTCTAATCCCATTGCAAATTCAAGATTTTGTGTTAAACCCTAAATAGTGGCACATTACCCCTTAATTTGGGCATATTAAATTAGTAATATTATTTTTTTTATGTCGGCTTGGGTCCATTAGTTGTAATTGTACCTCCTAGTCTCCTATCTATACCAAGGAGACATTTTCATTTGGAATCATCTTGTATTTGGAAATTTATGTGGTGTATAAGGAGGTTTCCCCCTCAAAGAGGCTTATTATATGAAATTATATCTTTTTCAAGGAATTGAGTACTTATTCTGAGGTTTTTCTATGCTATCTTGGTCTTTGGTTCTTAACATTTGGTATCAGAGCTCAAGGTCTTGGGGTTTCGCTGCTACATCTGAGACACCTTGGAATTTTCACTATAATTTGTTTTCTACGATGTTTCAGAAGGAACCCCTTGGAGGATATTTAGTAGATGGATCAAGGTATGCTGTGTTCAAATTTCATCTCTCGAGGCCTTAAACTTTTGGAGATACAACCTGTGTAAGATAGGGTTCTGGAATCATCCTGAATTTAGTCATCGCGGAATTTTCACTATGAAATTTTTTCTATAACTTTTCAGACCTTGAAATCCGGAGGATATTCACAGAAATTATCAAGGTATCTGTGATACAAATTTCATCTTCTGGGTCATCTTACATTTGTAGATACACCCTATGGAATATAGGGTATCTGACTAGTCCTATTGACTAGTCTCAAGAAGGCATTCCGGGTAAAACAATCATAAATTATTCCTCGAGTATCCAAATTGATTGAGACTAGTTTCATTGGATAGTGGACAATCTGTAGTATTTTTGGTACAATTTTCAGAATTGTATATCAATTATTTTGTGTGGGGCACTCTATACAAGTGAGATCTCCTGGAAAGGCCAAAACTCAACAAGTTGTGGGGAAGTTACCATAAATTCCACTTGGCATATCCAATTTTGACCAGACCTGTGGCATTGCAGAGAATAAATATCATAGAACTACAGAAAATAAATTTCCATAGCCATAAGGGCCGAAATTTTGAAGATACAACAAAATAAAGATTGTCTAGAAGAACCACCTCAAAATCAAGGTTCAAAGTGATACTTGGCCAACATGCCACCAAAAAAGGGAACTTCTACACCAAATAAGCCTCCAGACAATCCTACTTGGACTCTTGATGAAGGTGAAGAAATGTGTAGGGTCATAAATGATTTACAAAAGAAGACCGTAACAAAATAAGAACTACAAGGGATGATGGATTCAACGAAAGCTAAGTTGGAGGCAATAATGGATACTAAAATGGATGGTTTAAAAAGGGAGATCATGGAAGGATTGAAAAAGCTCCTAATAGAGAGGACACCTGAAAGTGAAAATGTATCCCATGAAATTCATGATGAGGAAACAAGGAAGATGAATCAAGAATGGAGAAACTCTAACCTTGGGTTGAAGACCAACCACTTTCCTAAGATCGATATGAGAAAGTTTGATGGCAAGGACCCAATCACATGGATACTTCAGTTGGAGCAATTCTTTGATCTACATAATGTGCCACATACACAAAAGGTACGAACTGCTTCTTTATATTTAGAACCCAATCAATTTGTGTGGTATCGATGGCTTTGTTCACGCAAATCACTCATCGCTTGGACAATTTTGATGGAAGAAATGATAACACACTATGAGGATACAAGGAGCAATACCTTCTTTATCCAATTGATAAATCTCAAGCAAAAGGGTTCAGTTACAAAGCACATTGAGAACTTCCAAAGATTGAATATAAAGGTAATAGATATTCTAGATGAGCACTTGATTGATGTATTCATAGGAACTTTAAGGGATAACATTCAACATGAGGTTTGCCTTTGGGAACCCAAATCATTGGAGAATGCATTTAGGGTGGCAAGAAATGTTGAAAGTAAAAATATGGCTATGGCTACTA
>SNQJ01S0034267.1:122706-133401 GCA_010110895.2 Picea sitchensis | reverse complement strand
CAAAGGTTGCAACAGGATTCCAGTGCATCAGATACATTTACATGGAAAAATGATTCACTATGGTACAAAGATCGCTTATATTTATTTAAGAACTCCCAACTCAAACAAAATGTACTATTGGAATTGCACACCTCTCTGGTAGGAGGGTACCCGGGATATTTGAAAACCTACCATAGGGTCAAGACGAATTTTTTTTGGGGATGGCCTTAAAACTGATGTTCAAAGGTTTGTAGCAGAATGTTTGGTTTGCAAACAAAATAAGGTGGAAACAATTAAAACCCCGTCTCTTTTAAAACCATTAGCCATCCCAAGTCATCGTTTGGAGGAGGTTTCCATGGATTTCATCATAGGGTTACCGAAGTCTGAAAGAAATAGTGTCAACATGGTGATTGTTGATAAACTGACCAAGTACGCACACTTCTGTGCACTCTCTCATCCCTTCAAATCCAGTATAGTTACCACTGTATTCATGGAGACAGTTCAAAAAATACATGGAATACCAAATATTATTGTAAGTGACAGAGATCATATCTTCATTGGACAGTTTTGGAAAGAATTGTTTTCTTTTTGGGTACTCAATTGGCTCATAACTCATCCTATCATCCTCAATTTGATGGACAAACCAAGATAGTGAACAAATGTATGGAAGGCTACCTTCGTTGCTTTGTCTCTGATAAACAAACACAATGGTTCAAATGGTTTCCCTTAGCAGAATGGTGGTATAATACTTTCTTTCATACTGCAACAAAAATGACACTCTATGGATACCACCCTCCTTCCATCACTTCTTCTCTAAAATAAAAATCTAAGGTTCAAGCAGTGGAAGATCACATCGAGCATCAATAACAAGTTCTCCAAATCTTAAATGACAACCTGACCATGGCACACAATCACATGAAATAACAAGCATATCATCATCATAGTGAAAGAAGTTTTGAAGTAGGGCATTGAGTGTTTTTAAGACTACAACCATCTAAACACATGTCCATCAAGAAATCCAAGAAGGATAATAAATTATCACCAAAGTACTATGGCCCTTACAAGGTTTTGCAAAATATTGGTACCATGACATACAAATTGGAGTTGCCTGCATCCTCACGAGTACACCCAGTTTTCCATGTTTCATTCTTAAAGAAGGTTATAGGTGACAAGATCCCAATTCAAACTATATTTCCAAAACTTGACGAGGAAGGAAAAATCATATTGGAGCCTGAAGCCATCACTGACACAAGAATTCACAAGCTGAGGAATAGATCCATTTCAGAGTATCTCATTACGTGGAGGAAACTACCTGCTGAAGATTCCACTTGGGAAGATGATTCTTTTATACAGAAGCATCCAGAATTACTCAAGCATTGCAGACAACACCTGTCTCAAGGGGAGGGGCATGTTAATCCCTAAATAGTGGAACATTACCCCTTAATTGGGGCATATCACATTAGTAATGTTATTTTATTTATGTTGGATTGGGTCCATTAATTGTAATTGTACCTCCTAGTCTCCTATATATACCAAGGAGACATTTTCATTTGGAATCATCTTGTATTTGGAAATTTATGTGGTGTATAAGGAGGTTTCCCCCTCGAAGAGGCTTATTATCTGAAATTATATCTTTTTCAAGGCGTTGAGTACTTATTCTGATTTTTTTTTATGCTATCTTGGTATTTGGTTCTTAACATTTTGTAACTAAACTTGGTGACAATCCTCTAATTCTCATCGCCAAAAATTCCTCAATATAATGGTGATGGTTACTGACTCTCACCAAATATATTTATATAATGGAAATGGTTATAGGTTGTCGCCTTTGAGCCTTTAATACATTTAATAAATTTCAATTTTATTTGTATTTAACTTTTAGTATTAATTTCTTAAATTTAATGTTGATATTTACCTTATAAATTGTGTTTTACTTTCATTTACTATACAACTAACGTTTTATGCCATAAAAAATTTCTTTGGGGATTACATTCCATATTGAATAAGGTATCAAGCTACCACGTCATAGGTCTTGCAGAGGAAATCTCTGGCATGCGAACAAGATGTGGTAGCCTTGATCCAATTTAAAAAATAAGCCTTAAGACAATACCTTATCCTTTGAGGTTCATGGTCCAATATTGGCCCCCTAGGCCATCACACATTTGCCTTGTATGATATGATATCCATTTCAAATAAATTTATAACACCAAGGATGGTTCTCATGGTCAAAAGAATGGTCTAGGGTTAAACAAACGTGGTATAAAACCATACAAATTACCATAGGGAATTATGGGTGATGTGTGATGCCTTAGACCACAACACATGTTGGAAAATTGGTTTTCATTGATGTCATGGTTTTCATTGATGTCAACCCCAAAATAATCCCTCAAGAAGCCCACAATTTCTTGAAGAAGAAGAGTACAAAAGACATTGCAAATGCATGCAAAACTCCCATGGATTGATAGCCCTCGTCATGTTGTTTCCAACGTTCAGTGGCACACCACGTGGTTCGTCACGATTGAAGAGATATGCCCTCTCAAAGATGATCATGTGAATTGCAAACAAGAAGTTACAAGTCGGCCCCAAAATTAAATAAAGGAAATGCAAACAAGAAGTTATAGGTCGACCCTAAAAAATTAAAATAAAGGAAGTGTTTGGAAGATTATAAATACGCATCAAAAAGCCTCTCATAATAATCTAAGAAAGTGTGATGGAGATAGCATATGTGTGTCTGCACTTATGTCGGGAATACTAGCGAAGTTCAGCGAGGAGTAACTCTGCAAGAGTGAAGTATAAGGAAGTGAAGGAAGTGACTATACTAGCTTTCTGAGATCATTTGTGGGTCACAGTGGAGCAAGAAGAGGATGTCCACGGGTCATAGTGGAGCAAAGCCCAGATGTCCATAGGTTGGCAGTGTATGAGTCACAGATTTGTGGAAAAGTTTTGAGGAGGATGCTTTGAGGAAGGTTTGAATATCTTTTTTATCTCATGTACCAGGTTGTTCACATGATGAAAGGTATGCTTGTTTATATGTATTGAGGCTTAGAGATATTTGGCACATGCTTGAGGCATATCTTGGTGATTTTTGGGCATATGATTTGGAGGACAATATTGGAGAGCTTGGCATAATATTTATGTGGTTGTATCAGTTTTGATGATGATGATATATCAATATTAGTAACAACATCAGTAACATGTTGATTCTATCATTTATATTCAAAGGATGAAAGGAAGGAGAAAGGAAAGGGGGTTGTATCCTCCTTCCAGTTGTAGCTGGAGAATCTAGGGAGGTGTAGCTTCCTTCAGGTTGGAGCTTGTAAACTAGGGGATTGGTGCCTCCTTCCAATTGGAGCTGGAAAATCTTGGAAGTTGTAGCTTCCTTTGAATGTAATATTTTATAAGAAAACATTCTATGGATTTCCACGTAAATATATTGTGCATTGTGTGTTTTTTCTTCTTCTCTTTATGGTATATTGGATACATTATTTGATGGGAAAGTAAAGTTGTAAAAAGTGATAAATTGTACCTGATATTATTCACYCTGCCTCTCAGTATCAACAATTGGTATCAAAGCAGGTTACCTTCAGAACATTTTAATCATTGGAAGGAAGATCGTGAGCAAAAATGGAAGGCCACCTTCGAAATGGGATTCCACCATTTGAAGGAAAAAATTATGCATACCRGAGCAAAAGAATGAAAAACTACTTGACAACTTTAGGAGTGGATATCTGTCTCTCAATTTTAAGTGGATATAACGTTCCAAAAACAACTCCAACCGATCCAGATGAGAATAAATTAATGAGTTGTAATTCGAAGGCAAGGCATGTTATCTTGAGTGGATTGACACCAATTTTTTCCAACAAAGTGATGGCTTGCAGCACAGCTAAAGTGGTTTGGGATAAACTTAAAATAATTTATGAAGGCGATCCAAAATTCAAGCAGGTCACGCTTCAAGGAAGATATTCCAACCTATTTACTCAAAGTAGATGAAGTTGTCAATGCTATCAGAGGATTAGGAGAAGAACTTGATGAATCCTTGGTTGTACATAAAGTTTTGAGATCACTTCCTTAGAGGTATGATTCCAAGGTCTCGGTCATTGAAGAAAATAGGGATTTGACCAAAATGACAATGGATGACTCAAATGGGTCCCTCACATCATATGAATGAGAACGAGTACATAAAATGAAAAATCAAATAGAGAAGCAACCTTTAAAGCGATAAAGAAAACAAGGAACAAGGAACACGTAGAAGAAATATCGAGAGATGATTCAAATGAAGAAGATTTTTTTTTTGTAAGAAAGATCAAGAGGGGAACCAAAAAATACAAAGGTGAGTTACCTTGTAAATGTTTCAATTGTGGTTGAATAGGACACTATGCTAAGAAAATTCCTTTTGAAGAAAAGAAAAACTTCCACAAGAAAAAGAGCCTCTATTCCAAGGAGGACGACAATTCTTCAGATGAAAGAAATGGAGAAGAAATGGATGTAAGAGAAGTTCTCTTCATAACCCAATAAAATCAAAATGATGACCACAAAAATTCTGAAATAGAAGAAATCAATTATGAAGAAGAGTCTGATGAAGAAACAAGCTTTGACTCTTTCCGGGGATCTTGAAAAATCAAAGCATGCTGAAAATGAAAATGCCAAGCTCAGAATAAAAAATAGAGAGTTGAAAAACGAATTGAAAAATTATGAAGAAGAGAATCATAAGCTTGAAAATACAATTGACAACTTGAAGGATCAATTAGAATATTATGACAAATTAACAGTAGAATTGGATCACACAAGAAAAGAGTTGATATTGACAATGGAAAAGTTGGAAAAAATTGGAAGAAGTATTGAAAAACTCGATGAAATTATTAGCAATCAGAGATCACCTACCGATAAGACAAGACTTGGATATAATAACAGTTCAAAGACTGCAAACAAAGATAAAGAGGACAAGAAAGATGAAGAAAATTCTAGAAGCTATGAAAATGCATTAATAAGTGGAATCAACAATCAAGAAGAAATTTAAGAACAACAGGAACATGACAGAAGATCATAAGTCAAAAGGGGTGAGACATCAAGAAGGTCATTTCCTACCAAGTATGAGAACAATCAAGAGGGAGTTGAAGAACATCAGGAACATAACACCTCCAGCTGGAACAAAAGATTAGAATTCAGAAGGCGTGAAGAACTAAGAAGGTCACTTTCTATCAAGTATGAGAATATTTTTCTTGGTCATTGTTATACTTGCAGAAACTTTGGACACAAAGAAATTGACTACAAAATCAATGCTAGAGACAACTACGTAAGAAACATAAATTATTATGGACATCCAAGGGACAATCATGGAAATACTTATGAGAAAAATTACAATCATTTTGATCCACTAATGGATCAAAATAATGTATGATACAAATGCAATAATCTTGGACATAAAACATGAAATTGCATAAATATGAAAGAAGATGTTCCTATGCCAGCTACAATATGGAAAAGGAAAGAGAATCCAAACAAGGAAGATTATCGAATAGCACTAATCGATGAAGATAAAGAAGAAGATGAATGGTACATATATAGTGGTTTTTCAACACACATGTCTGGGGTCCAAAAAAAATTCATCAACTTAAATAAAAGGGTAGCAGTGTTGCATTTGGAGATGAATCCTCTATCAAAATACTTGGAAAAGGTGTAGTAAATATTGGAAGTGAAAATGTAAAAGAAGAAAATGTCATATTGGTTTAAGATTTGAAGCATAATATCCTCAGTGTCACTAAAATATGTGATCAAGGATACTATATTAAGTTTGATTCCTGAAAATGTGAAATCGGAGAAAAAGACTTGGGAAGATTGGTTGCAACAGGAATAAGAAGACAAAATAACATATACATCCTAGACAAAGAGAAGAGAAATAAAATTGAAGTCACACAAAACAGCTCCAAGTACCATAAAAAATAAATGATAAGAAGATGGAAAAGAAAGAAGAAGTACTATTGAGTTCCATATGTTCAAGGGGAGCAGTCCTTTGCAATTGATGTCAAAGAGGTAGATAAATATCAATAGCATGACGATAGGGGAAGAATGAGTGTTGTCATCAATGAAAAAGGGGGAGATTGTTGGAAAATTGGTTGTCATTGATGTCATGGTTGGCATTGATGTTAACCCCAGAAGAATCCCTCAAGAATCCCACAGTTGCTTGAAGACTAAGAGTACAAAATACATTGTGAATGCATGAAAAAACCCCATGGATTGRTATCCCTCATCATGTCATTTCCAATGGTAGGTGGCACACCACGTGGTTCCTCATGATTGAAGAKATATGCCCTCTCAAAGATGATCATGTGAATTTCAAACAAGAAGTTATAGGTTGGCCCTAAAATTAAATAAAGGAAATGCAAACAAGAAGTTACAGGTTGGCCCTAAAAATTTAAAGTAAAGGAAGTGTTTGTAAGAGTGTAAATACACATCTAAGAGCCTCTCATAATAATCCAAGAAAGTGTGATGGAGCTAACATAAGTGGGTATGCACTTGTGTTAGGAATATTGGCAAAGTTTAGAAAGGAGTAAGTCTACAAGAGTGAAGTACAAGGAAGTGAAGGAAGTGACATTACTATCTTTATGAGGTCATCTGCATTTCGCAGTGGACCAAGGTGTGGATGTCTGCTGGTCATAGTGGAGAAAAGCACGGATGTCCATGGGTTGGCAGTGTATGACTCATGGATCTGTTGAAATTTTTTTAGGAGGATGCTCTGAGGAAGTTTTGAATATATGTTATCTCATGTACCAGGTTGTTCACATGATGAAAGGTATGTTTGTCTATATGTATTGAGGCTTTGAGATATTTGGCACATGCTTGAGGCATATCTCGATGATTTTGGGGAATATGATTTGGAGGACATTCTTGGAGAGATTGGCATAATATTTATGTAGTTGTATCAATTTTGATGATCATGATATATCAATATAATTGACAACAACTGTAGCAGGTTGATTCTATCATTTATATTCAAAGGGTGGAAGGAAGGGGCAAGGAAAGGGGGTTGTAGCCTCCTTCCAGTGGTAGCTGGAGAATCTAGGGAGTTGTAGCTTCGTTCTGGTTGGATCTTGTAAACTAGGGGGTTGGTGCCTCCTTCCAGTTGGAGATAGAAAATCTTGGAAGTTGTAGATTGTTTTGAATGTAATATTTTATAAGAAAACATTTCGTGGATTTCCACGTAAATCTATTATGCACTATGTATTTCTTCTTCTAATATTTATGGTATATTGTATACATTATTTGATTTGAAAGTAAATTGTAAAAATTGATAAATTGTACCTGATATTGATTAACCCCCCGTCTTAGTATCAACAACACATGCCCTGGATTGGGGACTTTTATTCTATAAAGTATATGCGATCACAATTTCAAGAATTTTTGCACTAAGGATGGTTCTCTAGGTCCATTTCATGTTTTATGCGTGAAATATGGGGTACTAACCCATAACATTTTTATTTATAGCCTACAATCGGATATGGTTGCCATTTTGAGGTTTCCACTACAACAAATTACTAAGTCCAAAAGACATAATCTTAGGTCGTAACATTTTCCATTTATATGGCTCATGGGATATATACGAATCCCAAAAAACCACAACAATGGGATATGGTTGTCATTTTGAGGTTTTCGTTACAATATTTTTCTAAGGACAAAAGACGTATCCTTAGGAAATAACATTTCCTTTATGTCTCATGACCAATGTGCATGGCTCCATTCCATTGCTTAGATCCCACCTAGATAATATTTTGTCGATAAGTGAGATATGGTATATGTTTAAACATGTGTAACACTAAGGATGTTTTTCATAGCCTAGCCCATGTTTTAGAGTCTATATCTAGGGTATAATTCCATACTAGTTTCCTTTGGGACTCATGGACCATGCATGGTGACCTAGACTTCCACACAGGACCTGTGTATGGATATTTATCCTACATGTGAGATATTCTCACCATTTTAATGAGTGGGGAATTAAGGATGGTTCGCAAGGCCCATCTCGTGATATAAGGACAAATCTAGTGTCATGAGCCATAACAATTTCCTTTGGAGCTCATGGTCCATATATGGGGCCCCAAACCACTACATAGGCACTCCATAGGGAATCATTCACTTGCAAGTGGGATAAGATAGTGATTTTGAGGTTTATAACACTATATATGATTCTAGATGCATAGGTGGTGTTTTGATGCCAATTTCCATGGTCTTATATAGTGAAGAGAAGTTGCTTGTAGGAATAATCCTTTGGCATAGGAAAAATCCTTCCATAGAAAAAAGGTTCTTCTCAAGAAAAAAGGATATGTCTTAGAAATATTCTTTTGTATAAGAAAGGAGATAAATTATATACAAAAGGATCCTTCTGTAGAAAACAAGGTATTTTTTAGCAACATATATTGATTCCATAAAATCATGTACAAATTCCATAATAGCATGTGTTAGACATCCATAATTCCTCTTGCAAGTTCTGCAACACTATTATATAACATCACTTTTGTGTCCCATCATTAGTCCTCAGAAGACAAAGTAGGTTCAAGAAATCATTCTAAATTCATATTAAATTAGCATAAAATCATGTGTTCCTCCTTTATCTACCTCCATTTCCTTCCCCAAATATTTTACCCCTCCACTAGATACCAAACTAGCACATAGACCTTTCTTCATAGATTCATGGTCACCTCATTTCCTCTTGCTTCCATATTCAATAACCTTTATGAAAAACTATTTACCGATTCCCAAAGGGAAACTTGATTTCATGTCCCTTTCTCCCATACTTGGAATCTTTCCCCTGGGGTTCATCCCAACCTTAAAAAAAAAAAAAAAAAAGGAAAAAAAAAAAAGTTTATCCTTCATAATAAGTGGAACGAATGATATACATGTTTCTAATGGAGAAACACCTTCAAATATATACACATACATATCATTAAATTTATCTCTTTCATATTCAATAAGACTGACCCTATTCCCCTCCTAAATGGCCTTCATCCCATCTCCAATACCCCTATAACTATACTCATACCCATCTAATGATAAATCCCCATATTGTTCCCTAAAGACCCTACCATTTAATCTATCATCCTCATTCATAGTGATATTTTCCAATTGTTTTAGATCTAAAACTCCTCTACATTTATCCTTAAAGGACCCCTCTACTTGAACCAACTTTATTTCAATATTTCCTACATATAGTGAGTAGGGGGAATGTAAGACAGTACCAGTAATTTCAAAGGCCAAAACTAGAGGATGTATCATTTTCAGTGACTTCCTTATATCCATGCTCATGTGAAAAGTATTCAAAACAATAAACAACAAATTAGTTTTCAACAGACTCTCCTCTTCACTAACAATCATAATCTTCTCCATATCATTTTTCCTTTCAGTTTCAAACATAGAAACACTAGTCCCTTCTTTAATGACATTCTACTCCACACCACATCTCCCAATGGCTTTCCCATCATTTCCATTAGAATATACATCCTCCAATATTTCCTTCTAACCAATATCTTCATAGGCTATCTTCATCCACTACTTATTATGGAACTTGAGCTTACATTCACTAACCAGATGTTTAGAGTTATGAAAATGAACACATCAAAATGGGATTCCAATGTAATCCAATCTTTGAATACAATATCTATTTCCCACCACTAACTCAATATCATCTGTGAACCCATCATTTAAATCCAGTTCCACAAGGATACGAGCTACTAAACAAGAAATTATGGATTTAAATTGCTCATCTACGTTAAGAAAATTCCCAAGATTGTCATCAATGGCCTTGAATATCTCCACCAACCAAAACTCAAGAGACAACTCTAGCATCTTTACCTAGATTGGGTGCACAAAGATCCTCTCTGACGTAGGATGAAACCTTAGTGCCCATTTCTTCAAATACTTCCCAACCAAGCCCCAACCCTAGTGTTCCTTAAGTATAAATATAGTGTCTTCTTTGGTTCTAAAGTAGAAATCCAACCATTCCCACATTAGGGTGTGAAAAGATAACACATATCCTTAAAATAGTTTCCAAACCTTCTCCATCCATCTCTTAAGGTTTTTATTAGGTATAAAACAACCAAAAAACCTTTTAGTCAAAGTTTTAAATGACAACTCCACAACATGTGCAATGGTAATATCTTCCCCAAGAACTATTTTGGTTCTTCCCTTCGCCAACTTGATGCAGTTTTCCCCTTACAACCTAGGTTAACCTACACCCTACCTCCTTCTGTATCTCCACAACAAACTATAATATATGCTACAACTCCCTCCACTAACCTATTCATGTTGTACACAACACATTTCACAGAACCCCCCATCAGCTTCACCAAACTCAACAAATGTCTATCCAACGTTTCTTGACTAGTTGGTGTTCCTCCCTAATTAACCAACTTATTTCTTAATGGAATGAGATGGGATAGATTCATTAAAAAAACTTTCATTGGCTTACCCTCTACTAACACTTTTGACAAAGATCTTATAATCTCATCAAGACTATTATTCTTACCAAAAAGAATCATTCCTCCATTTGTATCCAACCCATTTTCTAAGGATGGAGTTATGAACCTACACCCCCTTAGTTGACATTCCTTACAAAACCCTAAGGACCTACCAAGACTATCCCTAATAGGCTTAATGACCCCCATACTACCATTAAAAAATATTTTAGAGCCTTCATTTAGGTATGATAAGTAGTTGACCTAGTCTATCTCC